>JAZAVI010000335.1:0-35273 GCA_036326025.1 Chrosomus eos | reverse complement strand
TCATAGTTAAGTTGGCTTGAGAAAGCCAACTTACTGAAATCCTATTTAAACTTATTAAGTTGGCTTGTGAGAGCCAACTTACTGAAATCCTATTTAAACTTATTAAGTTGGCTTGTGAGAGCCAACTTACTGAAATCCTATTTAAACTTATTATTAATGGTGCTTGCCTATGGCAAAGCAACATTAGTGTTATTGCTCATACTTATTAATGGTGCTTGCCTATGGCAAAGCAACATTAGTGTTATTGCTCATACTTATTATTATTCTTCTTCTTCTTATTCCGCCGCTTTTTTGGCGCGTAACTAGTCCCGCAGTTTTGGTCACAGACCCACGAATGAGGCGTCAAATCGTGCGGATTATTCGGGAATGGTGTGCTATGACTTTTATAAGCGTTCGGGGGTACGATGTTTGCCCCAGGGGCAAAAAAGCTGCCGAAAAATCCCATAGACTTAACATTACGACAAAGTTTGACGACTCGTAGCTCTGAGCGAGGATTTCGCAGAAGCGTGTGATTTACCATATTTGAAGAGGCTGACAGGCTCTGTAAGAACATACCTCAAAATGGGGTAAAAGTTGCACCCCTGAGGGGCAGGAATTGCCCAAAGTTGCCCCATAGACTTAACATGGTGAACTTTGAAGACTCGTAGCTCAGATCGAGATTTTCGCAGAAACATGTGATTTGCCACATTTGAAGAGGCTGACAGGGTCTGTAAGAACATACCTATAAATGGGGTAAAAGTTGCACCCCTGGGGGGCAGGAGCTGCCCAAAGTTGCCCCAAACCCCCATTGACTTAACATTGTGAAAAATTTGATGACTCGTAGCTCAGAAATCAGATTTCCCAGAAGCGTGTGATTTGCCACATTTGAAGAGGCTGACAGGCTCTGTAAGAACATACCACACAATGGGGTAAAAGTTGCACCCCTTGGGGGCAGGAGCTGCCCAAAATTGCCCCATTGACTTACTATGGTGTAGGACGGCCCATGAAATGGGCCGTCCTACACCATAGAAACCGCTTTTATATTGAACATAACTCTGGAACCCAGTGTCGTAGAGACAAAGGGGCGGGCTCATTTTACTCAGACGGCCAATCAGTGTCTCAAGATCATTGTGAAGCTATCAAGCCACGCCCTAGCAACCATTTAGAGCTCCTTAGCAACAAGTTCCATAGACTTCCATTAAAAGAGATCAAAGGGATATCTCAGGATATAAGTGTCATAGAAACATGAGGGTGGGCTCGTTTGACTCGGGCCAGCAAACAGCCAATCCTGAATCACCTCATCACTTACTGGCCACGCCCTAGCAACCATTGTCGAGCACCTTAGCAACCAAAATCCAAAGAGGGATATCTTCCATTCTGAATGTCACAGAGGCATGGGAGTTGGTTTATATCATTCATACTGACAAGCAGCCTTTGGAGTTTCATGATTGGCAGCTGCCAAGCCACTCCCTAGCAACCAAACAGAGTACCCTAGCAACCATTTTGCAAGACCTATATCTCTACATGTAAACATCGTATAGAGATGGGGGTTGGTTTATACATTCACATTGACTTTGAAGCTTCATGATTGGCAGCTGCCAAGCCACTCCCTAGCAACCAAACATAGTACCCTAGCAACCGTTTTGAAAGACCAATATCTCTACATGTAAACATCGTATAGAGATGGGGGTTGGTTTATACATTCACATTGACTTTGAAGCTTCATGATTGGCAGCTGCCAAGCCACTCCCTAGCAACCAAACATAGTACCCTAGCAACCGTTTTGCAAGACCAATATCTCTGCATCAGAACATCGTATCGAGATGGGGGTTGGCTCTTTTGACTCATGCTAGCAAAAAGGAACAGGCCTTGCTACATGCTACACATGCTAGCAGTGAATAGCTACATGCTAATATTGATTATCTAAGTGTTAAATCATGCCAAGAAAATGCTACAAACTCCATAGTAACCATCTGTGACATCTACCAACCACCTAGTAACACCATAGCAACCACCCAGAATACCCTAGCAACCGCCTAGCAACCACCCAGAATACCCTAGCAACCGCCTAGCAACGCCCTAGCAACCACCCAGAACACCCTAGCAACCGCCTGGCAACCATCCAGAATACCCTAGCAACCGCCTAGCAACCATCCAGAATACCCTAGCAACCGCCTAGCAACGCCCTAGCAACCACCCAGAACACCCTAGCAACCGCCTAGCTACCACCCAGAATACCCTAGCAACCGCCTAGCAACCACCCAGAATTCCCTAGCAACCACCTAGCAACCCCCTAGCAACCACCCAGAATACCCTAGCAACCACCTAGCAACCACCGAGAACACCCTAGCAACCGCCTAGCAACGCCCTAGCAACCACCCAGAATACCCTAGCAACCGCCTAGCAACCACCCAGAACACCCTAGCAACCGCCTAGCAACCACCCAGAACACCCTAGCAACCGCCTAGCAACGCCCTAGCAACCACCCAGAATACCCTAGCAACCGCCTAGCAACCACCCAGAACACCCTAGCAACCGCCTAGCAACCATCCAGAATACCCTAGCAACCGCCTAGCAACCACCTAGCAACCATCCAGAATACCCTAGCAACCGCCTAGCAACGCCCTAGCAACCACCCAGAACACCCTAGCAACCGCCTAGCAACCACCCAGAACACCCTAGCAACCGCCTAGCAACCACCCAGAACACCCTAGCAACCGCCTAGCAACGCCCTAGCAACCACCCAGAATACCCTAGCAACCGCCTAGCAACCACCCAGAACACCCTAGCAACCGCCTAGCAACCATCCAGAATACCCTAGCAACCGCCTAGCAACGCCCTAGCAACCGCCTAGCAACCATCCAGAATACCCTAGCAACCGCCTAGCAACGCCCTAGCAACCACCCAGAACACCCTAGCAACCGCCTAGCAACCACCCAGAATACCCTAGCAACCACCTAGCAACGCCATAGCAACCACCCAGAATACCCTAGCAACCGCCTAGCAACCACCCAGAACACCCTAGCAACCGCCTAGCAACCATCCAGAATACCCTAGCAACCATTCAGAACACCCTAGCAACGCCCTAGTAACCACCCAGAATACCCTAGCAACCGCCTAGCAACCACCCAGAACACCCTAGCAACCGCCTAGCAACCATCCAGAATACCCTAGCAACCGCCTAGCAACCATCCAAAATACCTTAGCAACCACCTAGCAACACCATAGCAACCACCCAGAATACCCTAGCAACCGCCTAGCAACCAACCAGAACACCCTAGCAACCGCCTAGAAACAGTATAGCAACCATCCAGAATACATTAGCAACCACCTAGCAATGCCCTAGCAACCACCCAGAACACCCTAGCAACCACCTAGCAACACCATAGCAACCACCCAGAATACCCTAGCAACCATCTAGCAACCACCTGAACACATGAATAAGCCATATCTCAGCTCCAGAACATCGTACAGACATGGTTGTTGGCTCGTATGCAATCATGTACCACACCCTAGCAACCGAGCGGCGAGTTTTGCCACTGCAAGCACCATTTCACATTTTCTTCTGGAAATGTACATTCTAGTTATTATTAATGGTGCTTGCTGAAAGCAAGGCAACATTATTACTATTGCTTTTTGGAATCCGCCAAAAAGTTTGACGCTCGACTCCTCCCGCAGCTTTTGTCACAGACCCACGAATGAGGCGTCAAATCGTGCGGATTATTCAGGAATGGTGGGCTCAGATTTTTATAAGCGATCGGGGGTACGATGTTCGCCCCAGGGGCGAAAAAGCGGCCGAAAAATCGCATAGACTTAACATTACGACAAACTTTGACGAGTCATAGCTCCGAGCGAGAATTTCGCAGAAACCTGCGATTTACCACATTTGAAGAGGCTGACAGGCTCTGTAAGAAAATACCTCACAATGGGGTAAAAGTTGCACCCCTGGGGGGCAGGAGCTGCCCAAAGTTGCCCCATTGACCTCAATGTTATTTATTATTCTTCTTCTTCTTCTTCTTATTCCGCCGCTTTTTTGGCGCGTAACTTGTCCCGCAGCTTTTGTCACACACCCACGAATGAGGCATCAAATCGTGTGAATTATTCGGGAATGGTGTGCTATGACTTTTATAAGCGATCGGGGGTACGATGTTCGCCCCAGGGGCGAAAAAGCGGCCGAAAAATCCCATAGACTTAACATTACGACAAACTTTGACGAGTCATAGCTCTGAGCGAGGATTTCGCAGAAACTTGCGATTTACCAAATTTGAAGAGGCTGACAGGCTCTGTAAGAACATACCTCACAATGGGGTAAAAGTTGCACCCCTGGGGGGCAGGAGCTGCCCAAAGTTTCCCCATTGAAAATTTTCTACAACAGCATTTACTATTTTGGGAAAAAGTTTGGCGCACTCCTCCTCCCGCAGCTTTTGTCACAGACCCATGAATGAGGCATCAAATCGTGCGGCCTATTGAGGAGAAGAGTCCTATGAGTTTTTTTAAAAGATCGGGGGTACGGTGTTCACCCTAGGGGCGAACGAACTTCCAAAAAATCCCATAGGCTTAACATTGCGACAAACTTTGACGACTCATAGCTCCAAACGAGGATTTCGCAGAAACGTGTGATTTGCCACATTTGAAGAGGCTGACAGGCTCTGTAAGAACATACCTCACAATGGGGTAAAAGTTGCACCCCTGGGGGGCAGGAGCTGCCCAAAGTTGCCCCATTGACTTACTATGGTGTAGGACGGCCCATGAAATGGGCCGTCCTACACCATAGAAACCGCTTTTATATTGAACATAACTCTGGATCACAGTGTCATAGAGACAAAGGGGCGGGCTGATTTTACTCAGACAGCCAATCAGTCTCTCAGGATCATTGTATAACTATCAGGCCACGCCCTAGCAACCATTTAGAGCACCTTAGCAACAAGTTCCATAGACCTCCATTAAAAGAGATCAAAGGGATATCTCAGGATATAAGTGTCATAGAAACATGAGGGTGGGCTCGTTTGACTCGGGCCAGCAAACAGCCAATCCTGAATCACCTCAACACTTACTGGCCACGCCCTAGCAACCATTATCGAGCACCTTAGCAACCAAAATCCAAAGAGGGATATCTTCCATTCTGAATGTCACAGAGGCATGGGAGTTGGTTTATATCATTCATACTGACAAGCAGCCTTTGGAGTTTCATGATTGGCAGCTGCCAAGCCACTCCCTAGCAACCAAACAGAGTACCCTAGCAACCATTTTGCAAGACCTATATCTCTGCATCAAAACATCGTATAGAGATGGGGGTTGGTTTATACATTCACATTAACTTTGGAGCTTAATGATTGGCAGCTGCCAAGCCACTCCCTAGCAACCAAACAGAGTACCCTAGCAACCGTTTTGCAAGACCAATATCTCAGCACCAGAACATCGTATAGAGATGGGGGTTGGCTCTTTTTACTCATGCTAGCAAACAGGACTTGCTACATGCTACACATGCTAGCAGTGAATAGCTACATGCTAATATTGATTAGCTAAGTGTTAAATCATGCCAAGAAAATGATATAAACTCCATAGTAACCATCTGTAACATCTACCAACCACCTAGTAACACCATATCAACCACCCAGAATACCCTAGCAACCACCTAGCAACCATCTAGAATGCCCTAGCAACCGCCTAGCAACGCCCTAGCAACCACCCAGAATACCCTAGCAACCGACTAGTAAACACCCAGAACACCCTAGCAACCGCCTAGCAACCATCCAGAATACCCTAGCAACCGCCTAGCAACACCCTAGCAACCACCCAGAACACCCTAGCAACCGCCTAGCAACGCCCTAGTAACCACCCAGAACACCCTAGCAACCGCCTAGCGACCAACCAAAAAACCCTAGCAACCGCCTAGCAACCACCCAGAACACCCTAGCAACCACCTAGCAACACCCTAGCAACCATTCAGAATACCTTAGCAACCACCTAGCAACGCCCTAGCAACCACCCAGAATACCCTAGCAACCGCCTAGCAACGCCCTAGCAACCACCCAGAATACCCTAGCAACCACCTAGCAACGCCCTAGCAACATCCCAGAATACCCTAGCAACCGCCTAGCAACCACCCAGAACACCCTAGCAACCGCCTAGAAACACTATAGCAACCATCCAGAATACATTAGCAACCACCTAGCAATGCCCTAGCAACCACCCAGAATACCCTAGCAACCACCTAGCAACCGCCTAGCAACCACCCAGAACACCCTAGCAACCACCTAGCAACCACCTAGTAACACCATAGCAACCACCCAGAATACCCTAGCAACCGTCTAGCAATGCCCTAGCAACCACCCAGAATACCCTAGCAACCACCTAGCAACCACCTGAACACATGAATAAGCCATATCTCAGCACCAGAACATCGTACAGACATGTTTGTTGGCTCGTATGCAATCATGTACCACACCCTAGCAACCGAGCGGCGAGTTTTGCCACTGCAAGCACCATTTCACATTTTCTCCTGGAAATGTACATTCTAGTTATTATTATTCTTCTTCCGCCGCTTTTTTGGCGCGTAACTAGTCCCGCAGTTTTGGTCACAGACCCACGAATGAGGCGTCAAATCGTGCGGATTATTCGGGAATGGTGTGCTATGACTTTTATAAGCGTTCGGGGGTACGATGTTTGCCCCAGGGGCAAAAAAGCTGCCGAAAAATCCCATAGACTTAACATTACGACAAAGTTTGACGACTCGTAGCTCTGAGCGAGGATTTCGCAGAAGCGTGTGATTTACCACATTTGAAGAGGCTGACAGGCTCTGTAAGAACATACCTCAAAATGGGGTAAAAGTTGCACCCCTGAGGGGCAGGAATTGCCCAAAGTTGCCCCATAGACTTAACATGGTGAACTTTGAAGACTCGTAGCTCAGATCGAGATTTTAGCAGAAACGTGTGATTTGCCACATTTGAAGAGGCTGACAGGGTCTGTAAGAACATACCTATAAATGGGGTAAAAGTTGCACCCCTGGGGGGCAGGAGCTGCCCAAAGTTGCCCCAAACCCCCATTGACTTAACATTGTGAAAAATTTGATGACTCGTAGCTCAGAAATCAGATTTCCCAGAAGCGTGTGATTTGCCACATTTGAAGAGGCTGACAGGCTCTGTAAGAACATACCACACAATGGGGTAAAAGTTGCACCCCTGGGGGGCAGGAGCTGCCCAAAATTGCCCCATTGACTTACTATGGTGTAGGACGGCCCATGAAATGGGCCGTCCTACACCATAGAAACCGCTTTTATATTGAACATAACTTTGGATCCCAGTGTCGTAGAGACAAAGGGGCGGGCTCATTTTACTCAGACGGCCAATCAGTGTCTCAAGATCATTGTGAAGCTATCAAGCCACGCCCTAGCAACCATTTAGAGCTCCTTAGCAACAAGTTCCATAGACTTCCATTAAAAGAGATCAAAGGGATATCTCAGGATATAAGTGTCATAGAAACATGAGGGTGGTCTCGTTTGACTCGGGGTAGCAAACAGCCAATCATGAATAAACTCAAAACTTCCTAGACCCTCCCTAGCAACCATTGTCGAGCACCTTAGCAACCAAAATCCAAAGAGGGATATCTTCCATTCCGAATGTCACAGAGGCATGGGAGTTGGTTTATATCATTCATAGTGACAAGACGCCTTTAGAGATTCATCACTGGCAGCTGCCAAGCAACTCCATAGCAACCAAACAGAGTACCCTAGCAACGATTTTGCAAGACCTACATCTCTGCATCAGAACATCGTATAGAGATGGGGGTTGGTTTATATCATTCACCCTGACAATCAGCCTTTGGCGTTTCATGATTGGCAGGTGCCAAGCCACTCCCTAGCAACCAAACAGAGGACCTTAGCAACCATTTTGCAAGACCTATATCTCTGCATCAGAACATCGTATAGAGATGGGGGTTGGTTTATACAATCACATTGACTTTGGAGCTTCGTGATTGGCAGCTGCCAAGCCACTCCCTAGCAACCAAACAGAGTACCCTAGCAACCGTTTTGCAAGACCTATATCTCTGCATCAAAACATCGTATAGAGATGGGGGTTGGCTCTTTTACTCATGCTAGCAAACAGGACTTGCTACATGCTACATATGCTAGCAGTGAATAGCTACATGCTAATATTGATTAGCTAAGTGTTAAATCATGCCAAGAAAATGCTACAAACTCCATAGTAACCTTCTGTGACAACTACCAACCACCTAGTAACACCATGGCAACCACCCAGAATACCCTAGCAACCGCCTAGCAACCACCCAGAATACCCTAGCAACCGCCTAGCAACGCCCTAGCAACCACCCAGAATACCCTAGCAACCGCCTAGCAACCACCCAGAACACCCTAGCAACCGCCTAGCAACCACCCAGAACACCCTAGCAACTGCCTAGCAACCGCCTAGCAACCACCCAGAACACCCTAGCAACTGCCTAGCAACCGCCTAGCAACGCCCTGGCAACCACCCAGAATATCCTAGCAACCGCCTAGCAACGCCCTAGCAACCACCCAGAACACCCTAGCAACCGCCTAGCAACCACCCAGAACACCCTAGCAACTGCCTAGCAACCGCCTAGCAACCACCCAGAACACCCTAGCAACTGCCTAGCAACCGCCTAGCAACGCCCTAGCAACCACCCAGAATACCCTAGCAACCGCCTAGCAACGCCCTAGCAACCACCCAGAATACCCTAGCAACCGCCTAGCAACCACCCAGAACACCCTAGCAACCGTCTAGCAACCATCCAGAATACCCTAGCAACCGCCTAGCAACGCCCTAGCAACCACCCAGAACACCCTAGCAACCGCCTAGCAACCAACCAGAACACCCTAGCAACCGCCTAGCAACCACCCAGAATACCCTAGCAACCACCTAGCAACGCCCTAGCAACCACCCAGAATACCCTAGCAACCGCCTAGCAACCACCCAGAACACCCTAGCAACCGCCTATCAACCGTCCAGAATACCCTAGCAACCGCCTAGCAACGCCCTAGAAACCACCCAGAACACCCTAGCAACCGCCTAGCAACCACCCAGAACACCCTAGCAACCGCCTAGCAACACCATAGCAACCACCCAGAATACCCTAGCAACCGTCTAGCAATGCACTAGCAACCACCCAGAATACCCTAGCAACCGCCTAGCAACCACCTGAACACATGAATAAGCCATATCTCAGCACCAGAACATCTGGTTGTTTGGTCGTATGCAATCATGTACCACACCCTAGCAACCGAGCGGCGAGTTTTGCCACTGCAAGCACCATTTCACATTTTCTTCTGGAAATGTACATTCTAGTTAATGGTGCTTGCCTATGGCAAAGCAACATTAGTGTTATTGTGCATACTTATTAATGGTGCTTGCCTATGGCAAAGCAACATTAGTGTTATTGTGCATACTTATTATTCTTATTCTTATTCTTCTTATTCCGCCGCTTTTTCGGCGCGTAACTCGTCCCGCAGTTTTGGTCACAGACCCACGAAAGAGGCGTCAAATCGTGCGGATTATTCGGGAATGGTGTGCTATGACTTTTATAAGCGATCGGGGGTACGATGTTCGCCCCAGGGGCGAAAAAGCGGCCGAAAAATCCCATAGACGTAACATTGCGACAAACTTTGACGCGTCGTAGCTCGGAACGAGGATGTCGCAGAAACGTGTAATTTACCACATTTGAAGAGGCTGATAGGCTCTGTAAGAACATACCACACAATGGGGTAAAAGTTGCACCCCTGGGGGGCAGGAGCAGCCCAAAGTTGCCCCATAGACTTACTATGGTGTAGGACGGCCCATGAAATGGGCCGTCCTACACCATAGAAACCGCTTTTATATTGAACATAACTCTGGATCACAGTGTCGTAGAGACAAAGGGGCGGGCTCATTTTACTCAGACGGCCAATCAGTGTCTCAAGATCATTGTGAAGCTATCAAGCCACGCCCTAGCAACCATTTAGAGCTCCTTAGCAACAAGTTCCATAGACCTCCATTAAAAGAGATCAAAGGGATATCTCAGGATATAAGTGTCATAGAAACACAAGGGTGGTCTCGTTTGACTCGGGGCAGCAAACGGCCAATCATGAATCACCTCAACACTTCCTAGCCCCTCCCTAGCAACCATTGTCGAGCACCTTAGCAACCAAAATCCAAAGAGGGATATCTTCCATTCTGAATGTCACAGAGGCATGGGAGTTGGTTTATATCATTCATACTGACAAGCAGCCTTTGGAGTTTAATGATTGGCAGCTGCCAAGACACTCCCTAGCAACCAAACAGAGTACCCTAGCAACCATTTTGCAAAACCTATATCTCTGCATCAGAACATAATATAGAGATGGGGGTTGGATTATATCATTCACACTGACAAGCAGCCTTTGGCGTTTCATGATTAGCCACTCCCTAGCAACCAAACAGAGTACCCTAGCAACCATTTTTCAAGACCTATATCTCTGCATCAGAACATCGTATAGAGATGGGGGTTGGTATATATCATTCACACTGACAAGCAGCCTTTGGAGTTTAATGATTGGCAGCTGCCAAGACACTCCCTAGCAACCAAACAGAGTACCCTAGCAACCATTTTGCAAGATCTATATCTCTGCATCAGAACATCATATAGAGATGGGGGTTGGATTATATCATTCACACTGACAAGCAGCCTTTGGCGTTTCATGATTAGCCACTCCCTAGCAACCAAACAGAGTACCCTAGCAACCATTTTTCAAGACCTATATCTCTGCATCAGAACATCGTATAGAGATGGGGGTTGGTTTATATCATTCACACTGACAAGCAGCCTTTGGAGTTTAATGATTGGCCACTCCCTAGCAACCAAACAGAGTACCCTAGCAACCATTTTGCAAGACCTATATCTCTGCATCAGAACATCGTATAGAGATAGGGGTTGGTTTATATCATTCACACTGACAAGCAACCTTTGGAGTTTCATGATTGGCCACTCCATAGCAACCAAACAGAGTACCCTAGCAACCATTTAGCAAGACCTATATATCTGCATCAGAACATCGTATAGAGGTGGGGGTTGGTTTATACATCCACATTGACTTTGGAGCTTCATGATTGGCAGCTGCCAAGCCACTCCCTAGCAACCAAACAGAGTACCCTAGCAACCGTTTTGCAAGACCTATATCTCAGCACCAGAACATCGTACAGACATGGTTGTTGGCCCGTATGCAATCATGTGCAACCAGGTGGTGTTTTTTGCCACTGCAAGCACCATTTCACATTTTCTCCTGGAAATGTACATTCTAGTTAATGGTGCTTGCTGAAAGCAAGGCAACATTAGTGTTATTGTGCATACTTATTTTTATTCTTATTCTTTTTCTTCTGGCCAAAGTTTGACGCGCTACTCCTCCCGCAGTTTTTGTCACACACCCATGAATGAGGTGTCAAAACGTGCAGCTTATTCGGGAATGGTGTGCTATGACTTTTCTAAGAGATCGGGTGTACGATGTTCGCACAGCGGACGAAAAAGCGGCCAAAAAAATCCCATTGACTTAACATTGCGGAACTTTCAAAAATTCAAATCCCAACTGCCATTTTCACACACACCCACAGAAAAGGGCTGACAGCCCTGCTGTCAGGCCTCTCTCTCTCCCCCGGAGGATTTATTTTATCAAGCAGCCAATAAGTAATGGCCTAAAATCTTCATAGCCACACCATAGCAACCAGTTACAGCACCCTAGCAACCGTGGGCGATAGGCACGAGGCCGCAGGCCTCGTGCCATACCTAATAACTCCATAAAAACTCCTTTTTAAAACTCCATAGTAATCATCTGTTAAAAAATACACGCCGACATCACAGACCCCTGATTGAGGCGTCAAATTGTGCGGATTATTGAGGAGAGGTGTGCTGTGACTTTTCTTAGCGATGGGGGGTACGGTGTTCGCCCCAGGGGCAAATCATTGGGTAAAAAAAAATCCCATAGACTTAACATTGCCACAAACTTTGACGACTCGTAGCACTGACCAATGATTTCTCAGAAACTTGTAATTTACCACATTTGAAGAGGCTGGCAGTCTCTGTAAGAACATACCTCACAATGGGGTAAAAGTTGCACCCCTGGGGGGCAGGAGCTGCCCAAAGTTGCCCCATTGACTTACTATTGTGTATACACATTGCATAGGGATTTTGTATTGAACATAGCTCTGGATCACAGTGTCATAGAGACAAGGGGGCGGGCTCATTTTACTCAGACGACCAATCAGTCTCTCAGGATCATTGTGAAGTTATTAAGCCACGCCCTAGCAACCATTTAGAGCACCTTAGCAACAAGTTCCATAGACTTCCATTGAAAGAGATCAAAAGGATATCTCCGGATAGAACTGTCATAGAAACACGAGGGTGGTCTCGTTTGACTCTGGGCAGCGAACAGCCAATCATGAATCACCTCAACACTTCCTAGCCCCTCCCTAGCAACCATTGTCGAGCTGCTTAGCAACCAAATTCTATAGAGGGACATCTTCCATTCTGAATGTCACAGAGGCATGGGAGTTGGTTTATATCATTCATAGTGAAAAGAAGCCTTTAGAGATTCAACACTGGCAGCTGCCAATCAACTCCATAGCAACCAATCAGGGTACCCTAGCAACCATTTTACAAGACCTATATCTCTGCATCAAAACATCGTATAGAGATGGGGGTTGGTTTATACATTCACATTGACTTTGGAGCTTCATGATTGGCAGTTGCCAAGACACTCCCTAGCAACCAAACAGAGTACCCTAGCAACCGTTTTGCAAGACCTATATCTCTGCATCAAAACATCGTATAGAGATGGGGGTTGGCTCTTTTTACTCATGCTAGCAAACATGACTTGCTACATGCTACACATGCTAGCAGTGAATAGCTACATGCTATTCACAGTGAATAGCTACATGCTATTCATATATTGATTAGCCAAGTGTTAAATCATGCCAAGAAAATGCTACAAACTCCATAGTAACCATCTGTGACATCTACCAACCACCTAGTAACACCATAGCAACCACCCAGAATACCCTAGCAACCACCTAGCAACCACCCAGAATACCCTAGCAACCACCTAGCAACGCCCTAGCAACCACCCAGAATACCCTAGTAACCGCATAGTAACCATCCAGAACACCCTAGCAACCGCCTAGCAACCATCCAGAATACCCTAGCAACCGCCTAGCAACGCCCTAGCAACCACCCAGAACACCCTAGCAACTGCCTAGCAACCACCCAGAACACCCTAGCAACCACCTAGCAACACCCTAGCAACCCTTCAGAACACCCTGGCAACGCCCTAGTAACCACCCATAATACTCTAGCAACTGCCTAGCAACCGCCTAGAAACCATCCAGAATACCCTAGCAACCGCCTAGCAACGCCCTAGCAACCACCCAGAACACCCTAGCAACCGCCTAGCAACCAACCAAAACACCCTAGCAACCGCCTAGCAACCACCCAGAATACCCTAGCAACCGCCTAGCAACGCCCTAGTAACAACCCAGAATACCCTAGCAACCGCCTAGCAACCACCCAGGATACCCTAGCAACCGCCTAGCAACGCCCTAGCAACAACCCAGAATACCCTAGCAACCGCCTAGCAACCACCCAGAACACCCTAGCAACCACCTAGCAACCACATAGCAACACTATAGCAACCACCCAGATTACCCTAGCAACCGTCTAGCAATGCCCTAGCAACCACCCAGAATACCCTAGCAACCACCTAGCAACCACCTGAACACATGAATAAGCCATATCTCAGCACCAGAACATCGTACAGACATGTTTGTTGGCGTGTATGCAATCATGTACCACACCCTAGCAACCGAGCGGCGAGTTTTGCCACTGCAAGCACCATTTCACATTTTCTCCTGGAAATGTACATTCTAGTATTGTAATTACTATTCACCTAGACAAAACTTTGGCACGCAACTCCTCCCACATCTTTTGTCGTAGACCCATGAATGAGGTGTCAAATCGACCGGTTTATTGAGGAGAGGTGTGCTATGACTTTTGTAAGCAATCAGGTGTACGATGTTCGTCTGGCGGGCGAAAAATTTGCCGAAAAAATCTCCCATAGACTTAACATTGGCACATCATTTATAAAATCATATCTTTGGCTCAGAAGGTCATAGAGGCTTGGGGTTGGGCTCTTTTGATTCGTCCTATTAAGCAGCCAATGAGTAGTGACATATCAACTTCATAACCACGCCCTAGCAACCAGTTACAGGCCCTAGCAACCACTGAAGAACATTTACAAGCCATATCTCAGCAACAAAACATTGTAAAAACACAGAGTTTGGCATTTTTTGACCCAGATGTGCAAATGCTCTTTAAATATTACCCCATAAACTGTATTAACAAGCCTTAGCAACCATTTTGAGTACCCTAGCAACCGTACAAACACATAAATGAGCTATATCTCAGAGCCAGAATATCATATAGACATGGGGCTTTGCTTGTTTGTTTCTGTTGGGAAACCAGTCTTTAAATATCATCATAGTAACTGTGTAACCACACCTTAGCGACCATTTGAAGATACCTAGCAACCATATTGCAACATATAGAAGCCATATTTCATCTCCACAACATCGTACAGACATGGTTGTTGGCTCGTATGAAATCATGTAAAACACCCTAGCAATCGAGCGGTGAGTTTTGCCACTGCAAGCACCATTTCACATTTTCTTCTGGAAATGTACATTCTAGTATTGTAATTACTATTCACCTAGACAAAACTTTGGCACGCAACTCCTCCCACATCTTGTGTCGTAGATCTATGAATGAGGTGTCAAATCGACCGGTTTATTGAGAAGAGGTGTGCTATGACTTTTATAAGCGATCAGGTGTGCGATGTTCGTCTGGCGGGCGATAATTTTGCTGAAAAATCTCCCATAGACTTAACATTGCCACAAAATTTGTAAAATCATATCTTTGGCTCAGAAGGTCATAGAGGCTTGGGGTTGGGCTCTTTTGATTCGTCCTATTAAGCAGCCAATGAATAGTGACATATCAACTTCATAATCAAGCCCTAGCAACCAGTTACAGGCCCCTAGCAACAATTGAAGAACATTTACAAGCCATATCTCAGCAACAAAACATTGTAAAAACACAGAGTTTGGCATTTTTTGACCCAGATGTGCAAATACTCTTTAAATATTACCCCATAAACTGTATGAACAAGCCTTAGTAACCATTTTGGATTACCCTAGCAACCGTACAAACACATGAATGAGCTATATCTCAGAACCAGAACATCATATAGACATGGGGCTGTGCTTGTTTGTTTCGTTTGGGAAACCAGTCTGTAAATATCATCAGAGTAACTGTGTAACCACACCTTAGCAACCATTTGAAGATACCTAGCAACCATATTGCAACATATAGAAGCCATATTTCATCTCCACAACATCGTACAGACACGGTTGTTGGCTCGTATGAAATCATGTAAAACACCCTAGCAACCGAGCGGTGAGTTTTGCCACTGCAAGCACCATTTCACATTTTCTTCTGGAAATGTACATTCTAGTATTGTAATTACTATTCACCTAGACAAAACTTCGGCACGCAACTCCTCCCACATCTTTTGGCGTAGACCCATGAATGAGGTGTCAAATCGACCGGTTTATTGAGGAGAGGTGTGCTATGACTTTTGTAAGCGATCAGGTGTACGATGTTCGTCTGGCGGGCGAAAAATTTACCGAAAAATCTCCCATAGACTTAACATTGGCACATCATTTATAAAATCATATCTTTGGCTCAGAAGGTCATAGAGGCTTGGGGTTGGGCTCTTTTGATTCGTCCTATTAAGCAGCCAATGAGTAGTGACATACCAACTTCATAACCACGCCCTAGCAACCAGTTACAGGCCCCTAGCAACCATTGAAGAACATTTACAAGCCATATCTCAGCAACAAAACATTGTAAAAACACAGAGTTTGGCATTTTTTGATCCAGATGTGCAAATACTCTTTAAATATTACCCCATAAACTGTATTAACAAGCCTTAGCAACCATTTGGAGTACCCTAGCAACCGTACAAACACATAAATGAGTTATATCTCAGAGCCAGAATATCATTTAGACATGGGGCTTTGCTTGTTTGTTTCTGTTGGGAAACCAGTCTTTAAATATCATCATAGTAACTGTGTAACCACACCTTAGCAACCATTTGAAGTTACCTAGCAACCATATTGCAACATATAGAAGCCATATTTCATCTCCACAACATCGTACAGACATGGTTGTTGGCTCGTATGAAATCATGTAAAAACACCCTAGCAACCGAGTGGTGAGTTTTGCAACTGCAAGCACCATTTCACATTTTCTTCTGGAAATGTACATTCTAGTGTTGTAATTACTATTCACCCAGACAAAACTTCGGCACGCAACTCCTCCCACATCTTTTGTCGTAGACCCATGAATGAGGTGTCAAATTGACCGGTTTATTGAGGAGAGGTGTGCTATGACTTTTATAAGCGATCAGTTGTACGATGTTCGTCTGGCAGGCGAAAAATTTCCCGAAAAATCTCCCATAGACTTAACATTGGCAAAAATTTGTAAAGTCATATCTTTGGCTCAGAAGGTCATATCGGCTTGGGGTTGGGCTCTTTTGATTCGTCCTATTAAGCAGCTAATGAGTAATGACATATACACTTCATAACTATGCCCTAGCAACCAGTTACAGGCCCCTAGCAACCATTGAACAACATTTACAAGCCATATCTCAGCAACAAAACATTGTAAAAACACAGAGTTGGGCATTTTTTTTACCCAGATGTGCAAATACTCTTTAAATATTACCCCATAAACTGTATAAATAAGACTTAGCAACCATTTGGAGTACCCTAGCAACCGTACAAACACATGAATGAGCTATATCTCAGAACCAGAAAATCATATAGACATGGGGCTGTGCTTCTTCGTTTCGGTTGGGAAACCAGTCTGTAAATATCATCATGATAACTTGTAACCACACCTTAGCAACCATTTGAAGATACCTAGCAACCATATTGCAACATATAGAAGCCATATTTCAGCTCCACAACATCGTACAGACATGGTTGTTGGCTCGTATGCAATTATGTACCACACCCTAGCAACCGAGCGGCGAGTTTTGCCACTGCAAGCACCATTTCACATTTTCTCCTGGAAATGTACATTCTAGTTAATGGTGCTTGCCTATGGCAAAGCAACATTAGTGTTATTGCTCATACTTATTAATGGTGCTTGCCTATGGCAAAGCAACATTAGTGTTATTGCTCATACTTATTATTATTCTTCTTCTTCTTCTTCTTCTTCTTCCACTTTTTTTTCGGCGCGTAACTCCTCCCGCATTTTTTGTCACAGACCCATGAATGAGGTGTCAAATCGTGCGGATTATTCGGGAATGGTGTGCTATGACTTTTATAAGCGATCGGGGGTACGATGTTCGCCCCAGGGGCGAAAAACGGCCCAAAAAAAACGCATAGACTTAACATGGGGAAAAACTTTGAAGAGTCATAGCTCAGAGATCAGATTTCACAGAAACGTGTGATTTGCCACATTTGAAGAGGCTGACAGGCTCTTTAAGAACATACCCCTAAATGGGGTAAAAGTTGCACCCCTGGGGGGCAGGAGCGGCCCAAAGTTGCCCAAAAAACCCCATTGACTTAACATGGTGAAAAAAATTGAAGAGTCATAGCTCAGAGCTCAGATTTCACAGAAATATGTGATTTGCCACATTTGAAGAGGCTTACAGGCTCTGTAAGAACATACCTCACAATGGGGTAAAAGTTGCACCCCTGAGGGGCAGGAGCTGCCCAAAGTTGCCCCAAACCCCCATTGACTTAACATTGTGAAAAATGTTATGACTCTTAGCTCAGAATTCAGATTTCCCAGAAGCGTGTGATTTGCCACATTTGAAGAGGCTGACAGGCTCTACATTCACACATTCATACACATTCATACATTCACATTGACTTTGGAGCTTAATGATTGGCAGCTGCCAAGCCACTCCCTAGCAACCAAACAGAGTACCCTAGCAACCATTTTGCAAGACCTATATCTCTGCATCAGAACATCGTATAGAGATGGGGGTTGGCTCTTTTAACTCATGCTAGCAAACAGAACTTGCTACATGTTACACATGCTAGCAGTGAATAGCTACATGCTAATATTGATTAGCTAAGTGTTAAATCATGCCAAGAAAATGCGACAAACTCCATAGTAACCATCTGTGACATCTACCAACCACCTAGTAACACCATAGCAACCACCCAGAACACCCTAGCAACCACCTAGCAACCACCCAGAATACCCTAGCAACCGCCCAGCAACCGCCTAGCAACCATCCAGAATACCCTAGCAACCACCTAGCAACGCCCTAGCAACCACCCAGAACACCCTAGCAACCGCCTAGCAACCACCCAGAACACCCTAGCAACCGCCTAGCAACCACCCAGAACACCCTAGCAACCGCCTAGCAACGCCCTAGCAACCACCCAGAATACCCTAGCAACCGCCTAGCAACCACTCAGAACACCCTAGCAACCGCCTAGCAACCATCCAGAAAACCCTAGCAACCGCCTAGCAACCGCCTAGCAACCATCCAGAATACCCTAGCAACCGCCTAGCAACGCCCTAGCAACCACCCAGAACACCCTAGCAACCGCCTAGCAACCACCCAGAACACCCTAGCAACCGCCTAGCAACGCCCTAGCAACCACCAGAATACCCTAGCAACCGCCTAGCAACCACCCAGAACACCCTAGCAACCGCCTAGCAACCAACCAGAACACCCTAGCAACCGCCTAGCAACCACCCAGAATACCCTAGCAACCACCTAGCAACGCCATAGCAACCACCCAGAATACCCTAGCAACCGCCTAGCAACCACCCAGAACACCCTAGCAACCGCCTAGCAACCATCCAGAATACCCTAGCAACCATTCAGAACACCCTAGCAACGCCCTAGTAACCACCCAGAATACCCTAGCAACCGCCTAGCAACCACCCAGAACACCCTAGCAACCGCCTAGCAACCACCCAGAACACCCTAGCAACCGCCTAGCAACCAACCAGAACACCCTAGCAACCGCCTAGCAACCACCTAGCAACACCATAGCAACCACCCAGAATACCCTAGCAACCGTCTAGCAATGCCCTAGCAACCACCCAGAATGTCCTAGCAACCGCCTAGCAACCACCTGAACACATGAATAAGCGATATCTCAGCACCAGAACATCGTACAGACATGTTTGTTGGCTCGTATGCAATCATGTACCACACTCTAGCAACCGAGTGGTGTGTTTTGCCACTGCAAGCACCATTTCACATTTTCTCCTGGAAATGTACATTCTAGTTATTATTCTTCTTCTTCCGCCGCTTTTTTGGCGCGTAACTAGTCCCGCAGTTTTGGTCACAGACCCACGAATGAGGCGTCAAATCGTGCGGATTATTCGGGAATGGTGTGCTATGACTTTTATAAGCGTTCGGGGGTACGATGTTTGCCCCAGGGGCAAAAAAGCTGCCGAAAAATCCCATAGACTTAACATTACGACAAAGTTTGACGACTCGTAGCTCTGAGCGAGGATTTCGCAGAAGCGTGTGATTTACCACATTTGAAGAGGCTGACAGGCTCTGTAAGAACATACCTCAAAATGGGGTAAAAGTTGCACCCCTGAGGGGCAGGAATTGCCCAAAGTTGCCCCATAGACTTAACATGGTGAACTTTGAAGACTCGTAGCTCAGATCGAGGATTTCGCAGAAACGTGTGATTTGCCACATTTGAAGAGGCTGACAGGGTCTGTAAGAACATACCTATAAATGGGGTAAAAGTTGCACCCCTGGGGGGCAGGAGCTGCCCAAAGTTGCCCCAAACCCCCATTGACTTAACATTGTGAAAAATGTTATGACTCTTAGCTCAGAATTCAGATTTCCCAGAAGCGTGTGATTTGCCACATTTGAAGAGGCTGACAGGCTCTGTAAGAACAAACCACACAATGGGGTAAAAGTTGCACCCCTGGGGGGCAGGAGCGGCCCAAAGTTGCCCCATTGACTTACTATGGTGTAGGACGGCCCATGAAATGGGCCGTCCTACACCATAGAAACCGCTTTTATATTGAACATAACTCTGGATCACAGTGTCGTAGAGACAAAGGGGCGGGCTCATTTTACTCAGACGGCCAATCAGTGTCTCAAGATCATTGTGAAGCTATCAAGCCACGCCCTAGCAACCATTTAGAGCTCCTTAGCAACAAGTTCAATAGACTTCCATTAAAAGAGATCAAAGGGATATCTCAGGATATAAGTGTCATAGAAACATGAGGGTGGGCTTGTTTGACTCGGGCCAGCAAACAGCCAATCCTGAATCACCTCTACACTTACTAGCCACGCCCTAGCAACCATTATCGAGCACCTTAGCAACCAAAATCCAAAGAGGGATATCTTCCATTCTGAATGTCACAGAGGCATGGGAGTTGGTTTATATCATTCATACTGACAAGCAGCCTTTGGAGTTTCATGATTGGCAGCTGCCAAGCCACTCCCTAGCAACCAAACAGAGTACCCTAGCAACCATTTTGCAAGACCTATATCTCTACATGTAAACATCGTATAGAGATGGGGGTTGGTTTATACATTCACATTGACTTTGGAGCTTCATGATTGGCAGCTGCCAAGCCTCTCCCTAACAACCAAACATAGTACCCTAGCAACCGTTTTGCAAGACCAATATCTCTATATCAGAACATCGTATAGAGATGGGGGTTGGCTCTTTTGACTCATGCTAGCAAACAGGACTTGCTACATGCTACACATGCTAGCAGTGAATAGCTACATGCTAATATTGATTAGCTAAGTGTTAAATCATGCCAAGAAAATGCTACAAATTCCATAGTAACCATCTGTGACATCTACCAACCACCTAGTAACACCATAGCAACCACCCAGAATACCCTAGCAACCGCCTAGCAACCACCCAGAATACCCTAGCAACCGCCTAGCAACGCCCTAGCAACCACCCAGAATACCCTAGCAACCGCCTAGCAACCACTCAGAACACCCTAGCAACCGCCTAGCAACCATCCAGAAAACCCTAGCAACCGCCTAGCAACCGCCTAGCAACCATCCAGAATACCCTAGCAACCGCCTAGCAACGCCCTAGCAACCACCCAGAACACCCTAGCAACCGCCTAGCAACCACCCAGAACACCCTAGCAACCGCCTAGCAACGCCCTAGCAACCACCCAGAATACCCTAGCAACCGCCTAGCAACCACCCAGAACACCCTAGCAACCGCCTAGCAACCATCCAGAATACCCTAGCAACCGCCTAGCAACGCCCTAGCAACCACCCAGAACACCCTAGCAACCGCCTAGCAACCAACCAGAACACCCTAGCAACCGCCTAGCAACCACCCAGAATACCCTAGCAACCACCTAGCAACGCCATAGCAACCACCCAGAATACCCTAGCAATCGCCTAGCAACCACCCAGAACACCCTAGCAACCGCCTAGCAACCATCCAGAATACCCTAGCAACCATTCAGAACACCCTAGCAACGCCCTAGTAACCACCCAGAATACCCTAGCAACCACCTAGCAACCACCCAGAACACCCTAGAAACCGCCTAGCAACCACCCAGAACACCCTAGCAACCGCCTAGCAACCAACCAGAACACCCTAGCAACCGCCTAGCAACCACCTAGCAACACCATAGCAACCACCCAGAATACCCTAGCAACCGTCTAGCAATGCCCTAGCAACCACCCAGAATGTCCTAGCAACCGCCTAGCAACCACCTGAACACATGAATAAGCGATATCTCAGCACCAGAACATCGTACAGACATGTTTGTTGGCTCGTATGCAATCATGTACCACACTCTAGCAACCGAGTGTGTGTGTTTTGCCACTGCAAGCACCATTTCACATTTTCTCCTGGAAATGTACATTCTAGTTATTATTCTTCTTCTTCTTCTTCCACTTTTTTTTCGGCGCGTAACTCCTCCCGCAGTTTTTGTCACAGACCCATGAATGAGGTGTCAAAACGTGCGGCCTGTTCGGGAATGGTGTGCTATGACTTTTATAAGCGATCGGGGGTACGATGTTCGCCCCAGGGGCGAAAAACGGCCCAAAAAAAACGCATAGACTTAACATGGGGAAAAACTTTGACGAATCATAGCTCAGAGATCAAATTTCACAGAAACGTGTGATTTGCCACATTTGAAGAGGCTGACAGGCTCTTTAAGAACATACCCCTAAATGGGGTAAAAGTTGCACCCCTGGGGGGCAGGAGCTGCCCAAAGTTGCCCAAAAAGCCCCATTGACTTAACATGGTGAAAAACTTTGACGAATCATAGCTCAGAGATCAAATTTCGCAGAAATGTGTGATTTGCCACATTTGAAGAGGCTTACAGGCTCTGTAAGAACATACCTCACAGTGGGGTAAATGTTGCACCCCTGAGGGGCAGGAGCGGCCCAAAGTTTCCCCCATAGACTTACTATGGTGTAGGACGGCCCATGAAATGGGCCGTCCTACACCATAGAAACCGCTTTTATATTGGACATAACTCTGGATCACAGTGTCGTAGAGACAAAGGGGCGGGCTCATTTTACTCAGACGGCCAATCAGTGTCTCAAGATCATTGTGAAGCTATCAAGCCACGCCCTAGCAACCATTTAGAGCTCCTTAGCAACAAGTTCCATAGACCTCCATTAAAATAGATCAAAGGGATATCTCAGGATATAAGTGTCATAGAAACATGAGGGTGGGCTCGTTTGACTCGGGCCAGCAAACAGCCAATCCTGAATCACCTCAACACTTACTGGCCACGCCCTAGCAACCATTATCGAGCACCTTAGCAACCAAAATCCAAAGAGGGATATCTTCCATTCTGAATGTCACAGAGGCATGGGAGTTGGTTTATATCATTCATACTGACAAGCAGCCTTTGGAGTTTCATGATTGGCAGCTGCCAAGCCACTCCCTAGCAACCAAACAGAGTACCCTAGCAACCATTTTGCAAGACCTATATCTCTACATGTAAACATCGTATAGAGATGGGGGTTGGTTTATACATTCACATTGACTTTGAAGCTTCATGATTGGCAGCTGCCAAGCCACTCCCTAGCAACCAAACAGGGTACCCTAGCAACCGTTTTGTAAGACCAATATCTTTGCATCAGAACATCGTATAGAGATGGGGGTTGGCTCTTTTGACTCATGCTAGCAAACAGGAACAGGCCTTGCTACATGCTACACATGCTAGCAGTGAATAGCTAAATGCTAATATTGATTAGCTAAGTGTTAAATCATGCCAAGAAAATGCTACAAACTCCATAGTAACCATCTGTGACATCTACCAACCACCTAGTAACACCATAGCAACCACCCAGAATACCCTAGCAACCGCATAGCAACCACCCAGAATACCCTAGCAACCGCCTAGCAACGCCCTAGCAACCACCCAGAACACCCTAGCAACCGCCTGGCAACCATCCAGAATACCCTAGCAACCGCCTAGCAACCATCCAGAATACCCTAGCAACCGCCTAGCAACGCCCTAGCAACCACCCAGAACACCCTAGCAACCGCCTAGCAACCACCCAGAATACCCTAGCAACCGCCTAGCAACCACCCAGAATACCCTAGCAACCACCTAGCAACCCCCTAGCAACCACCCAGAATACCATAGCAACCGCCTAGCAACGCCCTAGCAACCACCCAGAACACCCTAGCAACCGCCTAGCAACCACCCAGAATACCCTAGCAACCGCCTAGCAACGCCCTAGCAACCACCCAGAACACCCTAGCAACCGCCTAGCAACCATCCAGAATACCCTAGCAACCGCCTAGCAACCATCCAGAATACCCTAGCAACCGCCTAGCAACGCCCTAGCAACCACCCAGAACACCCTAGCAACCGCCTAGCAACCACCCAGAATACCCTAGCAACCGCCTAGCAACCACCCAGAATACCCTAGCAACCGCCTAGCAACGCCCTAGCAACCACCCAGAATACCCTAGCAACCGCCTAGTAACCACCAAGAACACCCTAGCCACCGCCTAGCAACCATCCAGAATACCCTAGCAACCGCCTAGCAACGCCCTAGCAACCCCCCAGAACACCCTAGCAACCACCTAGCAACACCCTAGCAACCATTCAGAACACCCTAGCAACGCCCTAGTAACCACCCAGAATACCCTAGCAACCGCCTAGCAACCACCCAGAACACCCTAGCAACCGCCTAGAAACACTATAGCAACCATCCAGAATACCCTAGCAACTGCCTAGCAACGCCCTAGCAACAACCCAGAATACCCTAGCAACCGCCTAGCAACCAACCAGAAAACCCTAGCAACCGCCTAGCAACCACCTAGCAACACCATAGCAACCACCCAGAATACCCTAGCAACCGTCTAGCAATGCCCTAGCAACCACCCAGAATACCCTAGCAACCACCTGGACACATGAATAAGCCATATCTCAGCACCAGAACATCGTACAGACATGTTTGTTGGCTCGTATGCAATCATATACCACACCCTAGCAACGCGAGCGGCGAGTTTTGCCACTGCAAGCACCATTTCACATTTTCTCCTGGAAATGTACATTCTAGTGTTGTAATTACTATTCACCCAGACAAAACTTCGGCACGCAACTCCTCCCACATCTTTTGTCGTAGACTCATGAATGAGGTGTCAAATCGACCGGTTTATTGAGGAGAGGTGTGCTATGACTTTTATAAGTGATCAGTTGTACGATGTTCGTCTGGCAGGCGAAAAATTTAACGAAAATCTCCCATAGACTTAACATTGGCAAAAATTTGTAAAGTCATATCTTTGGCTCAGAAGGTCATATCGGCTTGGGGTTGGGCTCTTTTGATTCGTCCTATTAAGCAGCTAATGGGTAATGACATATCAACTTCATAACCACGCCCTAGCAACCAGTTACAGGCCCCTAGCAACCATTGAACAACATTTACAAGCCATATCTCAGCAACAAAACATTGTAAAAACACAGAGTTGGGCATTTTTTTACCCAGATGTGCAAATACTCTTTAAATATTACCCAATAAATTGTATAAATAAGCCTTAGCAACCATTTGGAGTACCCTAGCAACCGTACAAACACATGAATGAGCTATATCTCAGAACCAGAAAATCATAGAGACATGGGGCTGTGCTTCTTTGTTTCGGTTGGGAAACCAGTCTGTAAATATCATCATGGTAACTGTGTAACCACACCTTAGCAACCATTTGAAGATACCTAGCAACCATATTGCAACATATAGAAGCCATATTTCAGCTCCACAACATCGTACAGACATGGTTGTTGGCTCGTATGCAATTATGTACCACACCCTAGCAACCGAGCGGTGAGTTTTGCCACTGCAAGCACCATTTCACATTTTCTCCTGGAAATGTACATTCTAGTTAAGTTGGCTTGAGAAAGCCAACTTACTGAAATCCTATTTAAACTTATTATTATTATTATTATTCTTCTGACTCTAAAATTTAAACTCTAACTCGTCCTAGAGCTTTAACTCTACAAACTCCAAACTCGGGTCAGACCTTCAAACTGTTCTGACTTAGTGTGCTATATCTTTTCAGACTGATTTGACTTTCAGATTTCTTAAAAATTAATATTAAAAATCATAAAAATCCCATTGACTTTCATTGGAACAGTTCAAAATGAGCCAAGACTACGGTGGCCCAGTAGTCTACACCAATAAACTCAAATCTAAATTCCCTAAAGCCTTGGACTCAATTAAACTCCCATTCTATATGTACTAATGAACTCTATCTATCTATCTATCTATCTATCTATCTATCTATCTATCTATCTATCTATCTATCTATCTATCTATCTATCTATCTATCTATCTATCTATCTATCTATCTATCTATCTATCTATCTATCTATCTATCTATCTATCTATCTTCCTTTCTAACTAATCTATCTTTCTTTCTATCTATCTATCTATCTATCTATCTATCTATCTATCTATCTATCTATCTATCTATCTATCTATCTATCTATCTATCTATCTATCTATCTTTCTTTCTTTCTTTCTTTCTTTCTTTCTAACTAATCTATCTTTCTTTCTAACTAATCTATCTCTTTCTAACTAATCGATCTCTTTCTAACTAATCTATCTCTATCTATCTATCTATCTATCTATCTATCTATCTATCTATCTATCTATCTATCTATCTATCTATCTATCTATCTATCTATCTATCTATCTATCTATCTATCTATCTATCTATCTATCTTTCAAACTAATCTTTCTTTCTTTCTAACTAATCTTTCTTTCTCTTTCTTTCTAATCAATCTATCTTTCTTTCTAACTAATCTTTACTTCTTTCTAACTTTCTATCTTTCTAACTAATCTTTCATTCTAACTAATCTATCTGTTTTTAACTATCTATCTTTCTAACTAATCTTTCTTTCTCTTTCTAACCAATCTACATTTCTTTCAAACAAATCTTTCTATCTTTCTAACTAATCTCAATTCAATTCAAGTTCTTTATTCAGTCATGATGTTAATACAGACACAATATTAATCACATCAACAACAAAATAATAACATTCAATGCTGAATAGGAGCATGGAGAAGACCTAGTCTTATAATTTCATGCCCCTTGAATATAAAAGAAAGATAATCTTTCTTTCTTTCTAACTAAATCTATCTTTTTCTAACTATCTATCTTTCTAATGTATCTTTCTTTCTAACTAATCTATATATCTTTCAAACTAATCTATCTTTCTTTCTTTCTAACCAATCTTCTTTCTTTCTTTCTTTTCTCTTTCTTTCTTTTTCTTTCTTTTTCTTTCTTTCTTTCTTTCTTTCTTCTTTCTTTCTTTTTTTTTCTTTCTCTTTCTTTCTTTCTTTCTTTCTTTCTTTCTTTCTAACTAATCTATTTTTTCTTTCTAACTAATCTATCTTTCTTTCTTTCCAACTAATCTATCTTTCTTTCTAACTAATATATTTTTCTTTCCAACTAATCTATCTTTCTTTCTTTCTTTCTTTCCAACTAATATATCTTTCTTTCCAACTAATCTATCTTTCTTTCTATCTTTCTTTCTAACTAATCTATCTTTCTTTCTAACTAATCTATCTATCTTTCTTTCTAACTAATCTTTTTTCTTACTTATCTATCTTTCTTTCTAACTATCTATCTTTCTTTCTAACTAATCTCTTTCTTTCTAACTAATCTATCTTTCTTTCTTTCTAACTAATCTAACTAATCTATCTTTCTTTCTTTCTAACTAATCTATCTATCTATCTTTCTAACTAATCTATCTTTTTTATTTCTAACTAATCTATCTTTCTTTCTAACTAATCTATCTATCTTTCTTTCTAACTAATCTATCTTTCTTCCAAACTAATCTTTTTTCTTATCTATCTTTCTTTCTAACTAATCTATCTATCTTTCTTTCTAACTAATCTATCTATCTATCTTTCTTTCTAACTAATCTATCTTTCTTTCAAACTAATCTTTTTTCTTATCTATCTTTCTTTCTAACTAATCTATCTATCTTTCTTTCTAACTAATCTATCTTTCTTTCTTTCTAACTAATCTATCTTTCTTTCTTTCTAACTAATCTATCTTTCTTTTTTTAACTAATCTATCTATCTATCTTTCTAACTAATCTTTCTTTCTCTTTCAACCAATCTACATTTTTTTTCAAACAATCTTTCTATCTTTCTAACTATCTTTCTTTCTAACTAATCTATCTTTTTCTAACTATCTATCTTTCTAATTATCTTTCTTTCAACTAATCTATTATCTTTCTAACTAATCTATCTTCTTTCTTTCTAACCAATCTCTTTCTTTCTTTCTTTCTTCTTTCTTTCTTTCTAATTTCTTCTTTCTTCTTTTCTTTCTTTTCTAACTAATCTATTTTTTTCTTTCTAATAATCTATCTTTCTTTCTTTCCAACTAATCTTCTTTCTTTCTTTCTAACTATTTATTTTTCTTTCACTATCTTCTATCTTTCTTTCTTTCAACATTATCTTTCTTTCCAACTAATCTATCTTTCTTTCTTTCTTTCTAACTATTTATCTTCTTTCTTAACTATCTATCTATCTTTCTTCAACTAATCTATCTTTCTTTCTAACTAATCTATCTTTCTTTCTAACTAATCTATCTATCTTTCTTTCTAACTAATCTATCTATCTTTCTTTCTAACTAATCTTTTTTCTTACTTATCTATCTTTCTTTCTTTCTAACTATCTATCTTTCTTTCTAACTAATCTTTCTTTCTTTCTAACTAATCTATCTATCTTCTTTCTAATTAATCTATTATCTTTCTTTCAAACTAATCTTTCTTTCTTTCTAACTAATCTATCTTTCTTTCTAACTAATCTATCTTTCTTTCTTTCTAACTAATCTATTCTATCTAACTTATCTATCTATCTATCTATCTATCTATCTATCTATTTCTATCTATCTATCTATCTATCTATCTATCTATACTATCTATCTATCTATCTATCTATCATCTATCTATCTTTTTCTTTCTACCTAATCTTTTTCTCTTTCTTTTTCTACCTAATCTATATTTCTCTCAAAGAAAGAAACTAACTTTCTTTCTTTCTAACTAACATATCTTTCTTTCTTTCTTTCTTTCTAACTAATCTTTCTTTCATTCTAACTAATATATCTTTCTTTCTTTCTAACTAATCTTTCTTTCTTTCTAACTAATCTATCTTTCTTTTCTTTCTAACTAATCTATTTTTCTTTCTTTTTTCTTTCTAACTAATCTATCTTTCTTTCTTTCTAACTAATCTCTTTCTTTTTTCTAACTAATCTATCTATCTTTATTTCTTTCTAACTAATCTATCTTTCTCCTTTCTAACTAAATCTATCTTTCTTTCTTTCTTTCTAACGAATCTATCTTATTCTAACTAATCTATCTTTCTTTCTTACTAATTATCTTTCTTTCATTCAACTAATCTATCTTTCTTTCTAACTAATCTATCTATCTTTCTTTCTAACTAATCTTTCTTCTTTCTAACTAATCTCTTACTATCTTTCTTTCTAACTAATCTATCTTTCTTCTAACTAATCTATCTATTTTCTTTCTTTCTAACTAATCTATCTTTCTTTCTAACTAATCATATTTCTTTCTTCTAATAATCTATCTTTCTTTCTTTCTAACTAATCTACTTCTTTCATTCTAACTAATCTGTCTTTCTTTCTAACTAATCTATCTATTTTCTTTCTTTTAACATTATCTTTCTTTTTAAAATCTATCTTTCTTTCTTTCAACCAATCTATCTTCTTTCTTTCCTTCTTTTCTAACTAATCTATCTTTCATTCTAACTATCTTTTTCTTTCCTTCTTCACCATCTATCTATCTTTCTTTCCTTCTTCTTTCTACTATCTATCTTCATTAACTTATCTTCTTCTTTCTTCTTTCCAACCAATCTATCTTCTTTCTTTCCTCTTCTTTCTAATAATCTTCTTTCATTCTAACTTATTTCTTCTTTTTTTTCTTTCTTTCTTTCTTTAACTAATCTTTCTTTCTTCTAACTAATCTCTTTCTTTTCTTTCTTTCTTAACTAATCTCTTCTTTCTTTCTTTCTAACTAATCTTCTTTCTTTCTTTCTACTAATCTTCTTTCTTTCTAACTAATCTTCTTTCTTTCTAACTAATCTATCTTTTTTTCTTTCTTTCTTTCTTTCTTTTTTTTCTTTCTTTTCTTTCTTTCTTTCTTTTCTTTCTTTCTTTCTTCTTCTTTCTTTCTTTCTTTCTAACTAATCTTCTTTCTTTCTAACTAATCTCTTACTTTCTTTCTTTCTAACTAATCTATCTTTCTTTCTTCTAACTAATCTATCTTTCTTTCTAACTAATCTTTTTTTCTACTTATCTATCTTTCTTTCTTTCTAACTATCTATCTTTCTTTCTAACTAATCTTTCTTTCTTTCTAACTAATCTATCTATCTTGCTTTCTAATTAATCTATTTATCTTTCTTTCAACTAATCTTTCTTTCTCTTTCTAACTAATCTATCTATCTATCTTTCTTTCTTTCTAACTAATCTCTTTCTTTCTAACTAATCTATCTTTTTTTAATTCTAACTAATCTATCTTTCTCTCTTTCTTTCTAACTAATTTATCTTTCTAATCTATCTATCTTTCTACCTAATCTTTCCTTTCTTTCTAACCAATCGTTTTCTTTTTTTAGAACTATTCTTTCTTTCTAACTAATTCATCTATCAAACTTCAAACTACTTTAAACTTCTTCAAACTCTCTGGTCCGGCTTTCTCAAGCCAACTTAAAGTTTGTCTCATCAAACTTTTTTTCTAGTTATTATTATTCTTTTTCTGAGACTAAAATTTACAACTCTAACTCCTCCTAGAGCTTTAACTCCACATACTCCAAACTCGGCACGGACACTCAAACTGTTCTGACTCGGTGTGCTATATCTTTTCAGACTGATCGGATTTACGGTTTTCCTAAAAATGACGATCAAAGTCGGAAAAAACTCCCATTGACTTAACATTGCGGAATGTTCAGATTTTCAAACTCCCCAACTGTCAAAAATTCAAATCTAAATACCTTGAAGCCCTAGACTAAATCAAACTGCCATTCTATATACTATATGAGCCATTGAGACTCATTTAAACTATTAAACTCATCTATCTATGACACTTATCCATCTAATCTTAAACTCTTAAACTCATAATAAATTAATAAAACTCTAAACTTAAACTCTTAGACTCATTTAAACTTATAAACTCTAAACTCATAAACTCGTACACGTATAAACTCATACACTTTTATGAACTCATGAATTCATAAACTCATGAACTTAAACTCATAAATTAATAAACTGAACTCTTACTCATTTAAACAAACTCTAAACTCATAAACTCATGAATTCATACACTTATGAACTCATCAACTCATAAACTTATAAACTCTAAACTCATAAACTCATGAAATCATACACTTATGAACTCATAAACTTATAAACTCTAAACTCATAAACTCGTACACATATAAACTCATACACTTATGAACTCATGAATTCATACACTTATGAACTTAAACTCATAAATTAATAAACTCTGAACTCTTACTCATTTAAACAAACTCTAAACTCATAAACTCATGAATTCATACACTTATAAACTCATAAACTTATGAACTTTCATGAATTCATACACTTATGAACTTTCATGAATTCATACACTTATGAACTTTTAAAATCATAAATAGTTCACCATAGCAACCACCCAGAACACCCTAGCAACCACCCAAAATACCTTAGAACACCCTAGCAACCACCCAGAACACCCTAGCAACCACCCAAAATACCTTAGAACACCCTAGCAACACCATAGCAACCGCCCAAAATACCTTAGAACACCATAGCAACCACCCAGAACACCCTAGCAACCACCCAAAATACCTTTGAACACCTAGCAACACCATAGCAACCACCCAAAATTCCTTAGAACACGCTAGCAACCCCCCAAAATACCTTAGAACACCCTAGCAACCACCCAAAATACCTTAGAACACCCTAACAACACCATAGCAACCACTCAAAATACCTTAGAACACCATAGCAACCACCCAGAACACCCTAGCAACCACCCAAAATACCTTAGAACACCCTAGCAACACCATAGCAACCACCCAAAATACCTTAGAACACCCTAGCAACACCATAGCAACCAACCAAAACACCTTAGAACACCCTAGCAACCACCCAGAACACCCTAGCAACCGCCCAAAATACCTTAGAACACCCTAGCAACACCATAGCAACCACCCAAAATACCCTAGAACACCCTAGCAACACCCCAAAATACCTCTGAACACCCTAGCAACACCATAGCAACCACCCAAAATACCTTAGAACACCCTAGCAACACCCTAGCAACAGCCCAAAATACCTTAGAACACCCTAGCAACACCCTAGCAACCAACCAAAATACCTTAGAACACCCTAGCAACACCCTAGCAACCAACCAAAATACCTTAGATCACCCTAGCAACCACCCAGAACACCCTAGCAACCACCCAAAATACCTTAGATTACCATAGCAACACCATAGCAACTGCTCAAAATACCTCAGAACACCATAGCAACCACCCAGAACACCCTAACAACCACCCAAAATACCTTAGAACACCCTAGCAACACCATAGCAACCAACCAAAATACCTTAGAACACCCTAGCAAACACCATAGCAACCAACCAAAATACCTTAGAACACCCTAGCAACCCCCCAAAATAGCTTAGAACACCTAGCAACCCACTAGAAACACAGTAGCAACATTAAATGACTTCAAACTATACCTTAAAATTTAAACTAAACTTTAAACTAATTTAACTTTAAAATAATTTAAACTTCAAACTACTTTCAACTTTAAACTAATTTAAACTTTAAACTAATTTAAACTTTAAAATACTTCAGACTTTAAACTAATTTAAACTTTGAACTAATTTAAACTTCAAACTACTTTAAAATTCAAACTAATTTAAACTTTAAACTAATTAAAACTATAAACTAATTTAAACTTCAAAGTACTTTAAACTTCTTCAAACTTTCTGGTCCAAACTTTCACAAGCCAACTTAAAGTTTGTCTCGACGAACTTTTTAATCTAGTTATATTATTCTTCTGACTCTAAAATTTAAACTCTAACTCGTCCTAGAGCTTTAACTCTACAAACTCCAAACTAGGGTCAGACTTTCAGACTGTTCTGACTTAGTGTGCTATATCTTTTCAGACTGATTTGACTTTCAGATTTCTTAAAAATTAATATTAAAAATCATAAAAATCCCATTGACTTTCATTGGAACAGTTCAAATGAGCCAAGACTACGGTGGCCCAGTAGTCTACACCAAATAAACTCAAATCTAAATTCCTAAAGCCTTGGACTCAATTAAACTCCCATTCTATATGTACTAATGAACTCTATCTATCTATCTATCTATCTATCTATCTATCTATCTATCTATCTATCTATCTATCTATCTATCTATCTATCTATCTATCTATCTATCTATCTATTCTATCTTCCTTTCTAACTAATCTATCTTTCTTTCTTTCTAACTAATCTATCTATCTATCTATCTATCTATCTATCTATCTATCTATCTATCTATCTATCTATCTATCTATCTATCTATCTATCTATCTATCTATCTATCTATCTATCTATCTATCTATCTTTCTTTCTTTCTTTCTTTCTTTCTTTCTTTCTAATCTATCTTTCTTTCTAACTAATCTATCTCTTTCTAACTAATCGATCTCTTTCTAACTAATCTATCTCTATCTATCTATCTATCTATCTATCTATCTATCTATCTATCTATCTATCTATCTATCTTTCAAACTAATCTTTCTTTCTTTCTAACTAATCTTTTTCTCTTTCTTTCTAATCAATCTATCTTTCTTTCTAACTAATCTTTACTTCTTTCTAACTTTCTATCTTTCTAACTAATCTTTCATTCTAACTAATCTATCTGTTTTTAACTATCTATCTTTCTAACTAATCTTTCTTTCTCTTTCTAACCATCTACATTTCTTTCAAACAAATCAAAACTAATCTATTTTTTTCTTTCTAACTAATCTATCTTTCTTTCTTTCCAACTAATCTATCTTTCTTTCTAACTAATATATTTTTCTTTCCCAAATAATCTATCTTTCTTTCTTTCTTTCCAACTAATATATCTTTCTTTCCAACTAATCTATCTTTCTTCTATCTTTCTTTCTAACTAATCTATCTTTCTTTCTAACTAATCTATCTATCTTTCTTTCTAACTCAATCTTTTTTTCTTACTTATCTATCTTCTTTCTAACTATCTATCTTTCTTTCTAACTAATCTATCTTTCTTTCTAACTAATCTATCTTTCTTTCTTTCTAACTAATCTAACTAATATATCTTTCTTTCTTTCTAACTAATCTATCTATCTATCTTTTCTAACTAATCTATCTTTTTTATTTCTAAATATCTATCTTTCTTTATAACTAATCTATCTATCTTTCTTTCTAACTAATCTATCTTTCTTTCAAACTAATCTTTTTTCTTATCTATCTTTCTTTCTAACTAATCTATCTATCTTTCTTTCTAACTAATCTATCTTTCTTTCTTTCTCTTTCTTTCTTTCTAACTAATCTCTTATCTTTCTTTCTAACTAATCTATCTATCTTTCTTTCTAACTAATCTATCTTTCTTTCTTTCTTTCTTTCTAACTAATCTATCTTTCTTTCTAACTAATCTATCTTTCTTTCTTTCTAACTAATTTATCTTTCTTTCTAACTAATCTATCTTTCTTTCTTTCTAACTAATCTATCTTCTTTCTTTCTAAATAATCTATCTTTCTTTCATTCTAACTAATCTGTCTTTCTTTCTAACTAATCTATCTATCTTCTTTCTAACTAATCTATCCTTTCTTTCTAACTAATCTATCTTTCTTTCTTTCCTTCTTTCTAACTAATCTAAACTTTCATTCTAACTAAATCTATCTTTCTTTCTTTCTTTCTAACTAATCTTTCTTTCTTTCTTTCTTTCTTTCTTTCTTTCTTTCTAACTAATCTCTTTCTTTCTTTCTAATAATCTATCTATCTATCTATCTTTCTTTCTAACTAATCTATCTTTCTTTCTTTCTAACTATTCTCTTTATTTTTTCTAACTAACTATCTATCTTTCTTTCTTTCTAATAATCTATTTTTCTTCCTTTTCTAACTAATCTATCTTTCTTTCTAACTAATCTATCTATCTTTCTTTCTTTCTAACGAATCTATCTTTCTTTCTAACTAATCTATCTTTCTTTCTTTCAACTAATCTATCTTTCTTTCTTTCTAAATAATCTATCTTTTTTCATTTACTAATCTCTTTCTTTCAACTAATTATCTTTCTTTCTAATAATCTATCCTTTCTTTTCTAACTAAAAAAATCTATCTTTTTTTTTTTCCCTTCTTTTAATATCTATCTTTATTCTAACAATCTATCTTTCTTTCTTTCTAACTAATCTTTTTTTCTTTCTTTCTTTCTTTCTTTCTTTCTTTCTTTTAACTAATTCTTTTTTTTTCTTTCTAACTAATTATCTTCTATCTATCTAAACTTTTCTTTTTAACTAATCTTTTTTCTTTCTTTTTTTTCTTTCTTTTTAATAATTCTTTTTTCTTTCTAACTAAATTATTATCTATCTATCTTTTTTCTAACTAATCTATCTTTCTTTTCTAATATTCTCTTTATTTTTTTAACTAATCTATCTATTTTTTTCTTTTAACAATCTATTTTTCTTCCTTTCTAA
>JAZAVI010000334.1:0-98779 GCA_036326025.1 Chrosomus eos | reverse complement strand
ACATCAGAAACGAAGAAAAACTAAATAATGACTATTGTAGCGCTTGACGTAAAGCAGTCGAATTTTGTAGTTCTTTTTGTGGTCGGGTTCCTACCCGAACCCCGAAGTTACATAGTGCCAGTAAAAGTGATACAGACCCCGTCAGGCGATGGCAGAAGTGCCTTTCACCCTGTTACGACTTGATGAACCACTGATACGATTTTGGAAACATTATTTTAAGGTAAAAAATGTTACATAGTGTTGCTTTAAGGACCGTCAATTATGTCTGACCCCAGTTTGGACAAAGAATTTCCGATTTTCGGATCAACACGTTCGCAGAAAGCAAAAGAAAAGGACAAAAGAAGACCACTCATTCCTCGTCGTCAACAGAAGCTATTGCTAATGAAACAGAGGCCCAATCGGACACATGGACACGGGAAGTAGGGGTGCTGCAGCAGCCCCTGTTGGCAAACTGTGATGACATAAATGATAGCTTATAAATATATCTCTGGTTGTTGTTTCTGTTCCACAACATTTTGTATGTCATGTTTGGGGTGTGGGATGAAGAGAGGGATATTTTTAGTAATTATTTAATTAAAAATTATTTAATTATCTTCAGTGTGTAGTATTAGCCAAGGTGTCTTGACGCGAACCACGCGATTACGATTCAGCCTACGCAGCACAAAAAACAAACAAAAAACACCTAGTCTAAAAAACTGCTAGTGATATAACGTTAGTCTATATCAATATCAGCGCTACAGCAATATAATTAGTTAGCTCATGGCAGAGTTTATCAGCCGAACTCCCGAGCGCAAATCTAATCTTATGTTGTGTGAAGACGTGAGAGTGCGCGGGGCCGGGGCGCGCTCTCTCTCTCTCTCTCTCTCTCTCCCCTCTCTGCTCGTTTGCGCCCTGTCAAACACATCAGTCATTCTACAACACTCACCGATCAAAAAAGGCTTTGGCGGGACAAAAAATTGCTTTTGCGGCCGCCAAAAAGCGGACGATCTGACGGGTTTTAGAAGATTAAATACAACACAAAACTAAAAAACAGACCCGGCCTCTATTTAAAACCGGCCTTTATTTACCCAAACCTGTTTCGCCACACCAGCCCACCAGGCGTGTAAAAGAGACAGGCGTCTTTTTGGGACTCGGCTTTTATTTGAAGTTTTACGGTATAAAGATCGTTGCCATGCTTGCATCTCTCCCTTACTCCTCCTATAGTCCCTATATGGCCACTTGGCCTGCATCAATGCAAATGGGAAAAAAAAGGTTTTGAGGGAGAGTAGTAATAATTCGTTACATTTATATAGCGCTTTTCTAGGTACTAGTAATTAATAGATCTGTTTAGAAGTGGACTTTTCCTATAACCACGTTCCTATAATTGCTTGGTCTAACCAACCAGAGGATCGAGGGTATTTAGACTCGTCTAACGGAGGCTGAGGGGAGGATCTCTTCCACGGTGTAGTGCAGTGTTAAATACATGTGGTGCATATTTACTCCACTAGAGGGCCACCTTGTTTCTTGTCAAATACAGACATGAAAGCAGGTACAAGGCCAAGGGGCCGAGGCTGAGGCCGAAGCAGCAGAGAGAGCGAGAGAGAGAACGGGAGAGAACGAGAGAGAACGAGAGAGAACGAGAGTTCAGCTGGATTGTGGGTGTAAGCCTTGATTGCACAGTGAGTCTGTTGAATTGCAGTTCTATTGTGCACGCCTGAAATCTTGCAGTGTATTGGTGAATATGCAAGTGTGGGAATGGTGTTGCTGCTGTTCACTCGCAGTCCCAGCTGTTTACATCTCTCTGTCTGAAACCGCTGAATTATGTTCATGCTTCTCTCTGTCTGAGCCCCTAAAGAAAAGAATGCGGAAGCAGTGAATTATGTTCATTCCTCTCTCTGTCTGAAACTGTGGAGGTACGTTCATGTGTGTGTGCATCTCTCTCTGTCTGAGCCCCTAAAGAAGAGAACGCGGAAGCTGTGAATTATGTTCATTCCTCTCTCTGTCTGAAACTGTGGAGGTACGTTCGTGTGTGCATCTCTCTCTGTCTGAGCCCCTAAAGAAGAGAATGCGGAAGCTGTGAACTATGTTCATTCCTCTCTCTGTCTGAAACTGCGGAGTGTCCCCAAAAATACAATAAAAGTTCATGGGACCAACCTGTAAAAACATGAATTTATGCTGGGAAAATGGACATTTTAACATGGGGTCTATGGAGATTTGCTCCCTTTTGGGACCTGCTCCTAGCGGATTTTCGATGTATTGCAGTTTTTCGCACTTCCGGGTAGGCTTCATTTATCAGATTAGAACGTTGCCGCTTGATATGGACGCAGTGTGAATGTCCAGTCGGACCATAAGCCATTGGAGGCTATCTTCAAGAAGCCACTGAGCAAAGCCCCAGCGAGACTCCAACGTATGCTCTTACAGCTACAGAGATATGACCTCATTGTCCAGTACACGCCAGGGAAGGACATGTTAATTGCTGATGCATTGTCACGTGCCGTTGCTGAAGGACAGCACTCAAGTACAGATGACCTCATCGATGAAAGAGTTGTATATGCACTTGAAGCAACACAGGCTCTCAGTGACGTCATGCTAAAGCAGCTTACAGACGCTACTGCAAGAGACAGTACTCTCCAGCTTATGAAGATGCAAAAGACAGGATGGCCGACGCATAGAAAACAACTTGATCTCTCAACTCAACAGTACTGGCCTGTTAGACACACTGTGGCTGTGCAAGATGGTGTATTAATGGTATCTGACAGCATCCTGATTCCTGAGACAATGAGTTCAGAGATATTTAAGAACCTTCATATTGCACATCAAGGGATGCAACGCACGAAAGCACATGCCAGAAAGTTCATGTATTGGCCTGGTATGACCAGACATATTGAACAGATGGTCGAAACATGTCCAACGTGTCAACAGTTTCAGCCCAGGAACCAGAAAGAGCCACTCATCTCTCATGAAGTACCAGAGCTCCCCTGGTTAAAAGTTGCAGCTGACATCTTCTAAATCAGAGGTAGATCGTTTCTTCTAATTGTTGATTATATGTCAAAGTTTCCTGGGGTGATGAATATCAAAGACAAAACAGCATCCACAGTCATTGCAAAGATGAAAGCAGTGTATGCTAGGCACGGCATCCCTAAAGAGCTAGTGTGTGACCATGTACCATACGCAAGCTACGAAATGAAGGAATTCGCAGCTGAGTGGGGCATCAAACTGACACACTCAAGTCCGGCCTACCCTCAGTCGGATGGGTTGGCGGGGAGAACTATCAAAACTGTCAAAAGTGTCCTAAAAAAAAGCGGAACAATCAGGGACGGATCATCACCTTGCTTTGCTGTCGATAAGGAATACTCCTGTCACTGGCACGCCTTATTCACCAGCGCAAGTTTTGATGGGAAGATTTCTGAGGAGCACCTTACCAGCATCCAGTGAAGTCCTGCGACCAACTACTCCCAAAGGTGTTCATCTGGGGCCTCATGTACAAAGACTTGCGTTGAATTCATACTAAAACATTGCGTACGGAAAAAGCTGTAAATGTGCGTACGCACAAAAAAAACAGATGTATGAATCTCTATGTACGAAGGATTCCACGCATATTCTCTTTGTACATCCCAATTAACGTAAAATTTAGCGCACATGCATGAGCACAACGCCCCACCCTTAATGAAATAAATTTAAATATGGTAATGAGCCCACTTTGGCAAAAGAAAGCAGTAAGAAAATGGCTAAAGCTAGCGGCAAGAAACGAAACTTTACAGAAAGTGAATTGGAGGTGCTACTATCGGAGGTAGAAACAAGAAAAAAATATTTTATTTGGAACTTTGTACTCCAGAATTAATAACAAAAGGAAAAAAATATGAGTCTGAGAGTCTGGCTGATGCCGTCAATGCGTTGGATCTGTAAGTCGCTGTAAATTACCTTAAATAGAAATGGTCTGATATAAAGGTGGACGTTAAACGGAGAACTGCTGCGCACCGAAACTTGTGGGCAGAACAGGCAGTGGTAAAGGGGTCGATGAACTTACACCCTCTGAGCAGATAGTTGCCTCAATTATTTGTGACACTTTACTGTCTCTGTAGTATATCTGCTGCTGTGGGAGACTCGGATTTACTACAGGACTGCCACGAAGGTAACCAATTTCTCATTTGTTTTTACTTTGGTACACATAGCTTACCTATTTAATTTTCAAATGCATGATTTTACGTATCCATTGCATTTATGGCAAATGCGTGTACCCATAACAGACTCAGTGGCGGTTCTACATTGAATTACACCCTGGGCGAAACCCCTTCGAGCGGAATTATAGATCTTATATAATTTATAATTATTTTATAAATTGCAAATTAATAGCAATGCTTCGTGTGGTGGTGCGATAGACTTGTAGAACAATTTGTTGTGTACATTGCCTGTAAGAGTCGCCAACGGACAAAAGCTATGAGAAATGTACGTACGCCAGACATGAGATCGGCGTGAAGTAACGCACATTCTCGCGTGAATTTCACTGTTAGTACATCCGACTGTGAGCGTGAAAGCTGGCGTACGCCGTGTTTTTGTGCGTAGGCAGTGTTGATACATGAGGCCCCAGGCGCTCCGAACCCTGCAAAAGAAGCAAGCGTGTCACTAGAATGTGGGAGCAAAAGCCCTGCCAGAACTGCATGCAGGTAATACCGTATACATTGAAACAGACAAAGGGTGGCAGCCGGGTCTCATTGTTTCCAAACGAGATGAGCCAAGGTCATACAATGTTGTCAATGCAGCAGGGCGACAGTTTTGTCGCAACAGGCGCCACCTAAGGAAAACAACTCACAAGCACACCGAATCATTTGATCCTGCAGATGAGCCTAATGATGGTGCACACTCTATCATTTCAGTGGCACATGAAGTGGGAGATCGGTCTTCACAGGGTGTACCAGATCATTTCTTACACAAAACCAATACCACAATCACCAGGAGTGGTCGGGTTGTGAAAGTTCCTGTGAGGTTTCAGGACTATTGTATGAACTGACTATCCGGTTGTTAAGTCGTGACGCAACCACTCTCCGATACTGTTTCCGGGTCCAAAGGCCGGGTCCGACCTACCGTTTTCGCCCGAGTTTTAACATGCAGTGCTGTGTCCCGTGTTGTTTAAATAGATTGGAGTTAAAAAAACAAGTGACATTCAACTGTCATTCTACCGCTTTCCCTGTGACGAGAAAGATACGAGAAAATGGCGGCAGTTGATTAGGTAAGTTACAAAACTTAAACAAATGAAGAAACTTTGGCGCCAGTGGGTGCTATCCCTTAATCCTTAGTAATCCCACTGGCACTGAAGCGAAAAAAAGCCCTTTAAGAAAAGGGTTTATGTAGTCTAGGATCTGGAGTGGACGAGCGGAGCGCTTGGGCCCGGAAGAGTCTAAACGTCACGCGTGACGTCAGACTTAACAACCGGAAAAGGTTAGACATGTTAAGCGTTGAATTGCTTATCCGACAAAATGTTTGCTACAAATTAGAAAGACAATGTTCCTGTCATGTGGACGTTAAGAGCTATATTTAGTGTTTTATATCCTATTTATAGCTAGTATTGTTTCCCTGAGAAAAAAGGGGATGTTTTTTTATTTTTTATTATTATTATTTTATTTATTATATTATTATTATTTTGTATTAAACATAATACAAAAAGATGACCATCATACAAAGCACATAGGAAGAAGACCATCATAAAAGATACATTACCATCATTTTCCCAATATAAACAAAAACAAAACAAGACAAGACACCGTCAATTTAGGTCAGGATATAAATTCCTTTGCCTAAGTTTCCACACCTTTTCCACATATCTGACCAAACTAGATTTCATTTTCAAAGAGCCAATTCAACATATCCTCATCCGTCATCCAGAACAAATCAGGATTTTTATGTTGAATTCTCTCAAATATACCCATTCTTAATTCATGATATAAAGAACAAAAAAAATGCCATTCATCCTTTAACAACCATTAAATCACACAAAACACACAATCTATCCTCTTCTGGGACACCTTTATAGCGCCCCACCTCGATCTGCAAGGGCAACACCCCAGCTCTGAGCTGGGCACACAAAGACCTCTGTAATCTAGTTAACCAGCATTTGACATAAGGCTCTGCTGAGTTTTCATCTTTAAAGTGAACATAACTTCTCAATTTGGGCTTATTTAACACCTGCCATTGCCATTGCTCTTTATAAGATTTAAACAAAAACTGCCTGACCTGAGATATATCACATTGTAAAGTATTTGTACATATATACTGCTTTTACTGATGAGAGTATTCCAAGGACCTCCATTGACCAAGGATAATTGTGAGCTTTATCCCAATCAAAAACTTTCCGAGTAAGTCTATCTTCAGGTAAACTTATAAAATGATTCCATAATCTTATTACTTCCACCTTTTGTTTTACCATACATGTAGTGCAGTGTTAAATACATGTGGTGTAACTGCATATTTACTCCACTAGAGGGCCACCTTGTTTCTTATTATGGTGTTTACCGTGAGGCAGTGAGTGAGTGTTAGGGTGTATTCACCATAGACATAATATAATACATAGACGCCCTATTGGCCGCTTTGGAACGTTGCTGCGATACGTCAACGGGTCCGCCATTTTGCGGAGGGCAAGACTGCACTGTAATCAAGGGTGAGCTGCGTTTTTTTCTGGATAAAAACAAAAACTGTTTTTATATTTATCAACCGATTTCAGTGGTTTGTATGTGGTGTACAAAAAGTTCCATCTCTAGTTATTTAAAATCTCAATAGTTACACTTGTAAAATATTTGTTTTAATAAAGAATGATCAAAGCTCAGACTTGTCATGTATCTGGCTTTTTATTCTTGGATAAGAATGATGAAGACCCCCATACTGAGATATAATTTAAGTTTTCTTATTGTGGAAAAAGCATTTTCTGTGATTGACCAGATTTGAGCAATAACAAAGATAACTGATGGATCCATGCTAATACATATGTTATGGTACAACTAACATTTGTGAGAAGTAATAGTAAATAGTTTAGTCAATAACATAAACAAATAGTATACAGCAAATAAAATAGTAATGAATAGTATAATTATATAATATCATACAATAATACAATCACAAAAATATTGATAATAGTATATGGTTTATTAATAATACTATAATAATAGCAATAGAATAAGAAATATCAATTACAGAATATACACAATAAAAAATAAGTTAAATAGTGACTTATATTTAATATTTAACTCTTTTTGTTAAATTTCAGTTTTATTGATCAGTAATAGCAGAAGTAGCTTCAGTCAAACATACAGCAGGATACAACGTTAAAAAAGCCTAAATATAAAGTTATGAAACTTCACTTTGCCCTCAGCCAAAACGATTTACCAGGGAACCATTTATAGATTAATGAGACCAAAGATCGCCCGTTAGATATACACAAGACGAATAATATCTCATGTTTAATCACTAGACTAGAGGCATCCGAGCCGGCGGCAAACTTCAGACGCTCTGGCCGAGGTAAGGCTGTCCTCTGCGGGCTTAATGAGCGCCGAGCGCCCGGTGATCGCGTCGTACAACTCCGAAACCGTCAGATCAAATTTTTAAATAGGCGCTATCTTTATAAACAAACCACATATTTAAGCTTTAAACAACTACATTGTCGACTGAAAAACTATTAAAACTACATTTCGTGACACAATAACAGTAGTATTTTTTAATTTATCCTCTGAACGTTACTATTACTAATTAAATAATGACCAAATACAACCAAAAACAAACGTTCAGTCTTGCCTGTGAAAGATAATTCCTCGAAAGCTTTTTTTCAATTGTGTGGCGATTTGTACAGCCCCAAGCAGCGCACAAAACAGGCATTTTTCTGATTCCCAGTATGAGAGGTATGGGAAAGTTGCCATCCCCAATATGGCGGCGCCGTTGACGTGCGCTCCAGCGGCCAATAGGGCGTCTATGTATTATATTATGTCTATGGTATTCACCATAGACATAATATCATAGACAGTAAAAGAAATGGACAGAGGGACCCCATAGATTTCAACGGAGATAACTGAAGCCCTTTAGAAGCACTCACTTCCTGATAGCCAAGCGTACTGCGCATGCTCAAACTGAGATTGACGACGGAGATGTGACGTGAGCAACCTAGAAGCTGCGCCAGCCGAAATCTGAATCATTCCCTTCCGAATCTTGCAGAGCCGGAGATCGTGAGTACTAGCTGTCCATGAGCTCGCAGCAGGAGCAACTTTATGACTATCTATGGGCTTCTCCCTTGACTTTATGCCTCCACGTCCCCCCGATTGCCCGCGAGCTTCTACTTCTGTCTATACGGTCATTTCTCTTGTGTGCGCCAGAGAGTCGCGGGGTTATGACGCAGTCGTTAGCCTATATTTACAAAAACGGCTTCTAAATCGGCCATAACGTAAGATACACAGTAATGGAGCCTTTTATACATTGTCGTGTTTCTTTATAAATAAATAATGGACAAATGGAGTCTTTGGGTGTCTCCGATGTAAAGTTATTCGCTGTCAAAGTGACGCCAAAATGAATGGGAGTCACGGGAATGCTAACAGCAGGTGATAGCCAGCTACAATGGCGGCGCCCGGAGAGGCTTCAGTTTCCGGTTGATGAATTACCCCCTTGCATAATATATCCACCTTTTTCTGCTCTAAACAATGCGCGCCGCCATGACGACGACTCTGGTTGCCTACTTCCGGTTCGTACTGTTTTAGCAGTGAGAGAATGAGTTCGGGCTCTACATGTGCTGCTGTTGGTTGTTTTAACAATCCAAAGAAGATAAAAAAAAACATTTTTTAGAAACTGAGTGCTTTTAGCATAAGATAAAAAGGAGAGAATGCCCATGTCCGGTTCCGTATCAGCTAATATTCAAATGCCAGAGAGTAGACGTTTTTGGTTAGCTGCGCTAAAACTGAAGCATCCACCGAAAAATGTGTATGAATGTTCACACCATTTTGTTGGCAAACGCCTAATACGCTATCAGTAGGGATGGGCATTTCAAGCAAAAATAATTTCCGAAGATCGCTGGGTATTATTCAATTATTATTCGAGAATCGCACCCCTCCATCTGCACGCAGACATGCATAGGCTACACACCAGAACATATGAGCAAAGCGGAGCGGTATGACGTTTAAATATAAGTAAAAAAAAAAAAAACTAAAACATAGGTTTTATATTTGTTTCACAATATAATGTTTTTATTTTATTTCATCTATGTTGATTATATGAAAAGGGAGCCGCATGAGATGAGTCAGATAGGAGCATATGCCCATACATCAGAAAACATTTGGAATGGCTCAGACATGATTTTGACCACTTATTAAGTTTTGTTTTGTAGAAAGCCTTTATTTAAAGTGAATTTCGTTTAGTATAAATTGTATCCTCATTTTAGTCAATGTTTCGTCAACAAATTGCCTGGAATAAAAAATAAGAAGCAAATAGTAGACCATATTCAGGACACTGAGGCGCGTGAACTGGAGCGCATCTCATTAATCAACCGAAACCGAAAGATTTGCCTCAAAGACCTTAAGTATATATAGGGTTAAAAATGTAATTATAAAATAGGCCTATAGAAATGTCTACTTTTAAACAAAATAATTAAAAACGAACAGAAATGGGCTACTCTCTGCTTAGGTTAATAATATGAAGTGTGCATTTCTCTGGGCGCGTTCACTACTGTGAAGATGACGAGTCTGCATCGTCAACTTTATCTTTGCCGTCGACACTGACAGAAAACACTAGTTTATTAATAAACAATTCATGTTTCATGAATCATGCATAATCATTACTTTTGCCGGTTTTTGTGGCAAGCTTGCGTGCGTTGAGATGCGGAATATAGGCAATAGCCTAGGCCTATATTACGACAACGCTCATTATGGTTTAGCATTCTCTCCCATATTGTATAACATCCAACCCAACTTCAGTCATGCACAGGCAGCCCTACTTATTTCACATAATTTCTAACCAGCACATCACTGCGGGCGTTCTGAGCGAGCGGCGCTTAATCTTCATAAAGCTTAACCGGAAAAGGACAACCGGCTTCCGGTTCAAACCCGCTATGAGTCATGGGTAAATTCGCTAACCAGGAAAAAGGTGGATACATAAACGCCCTATTGGTCGCTTTGGAACATTGCTCCGATACGTCAACGGGTCCGCCATTTTGCGGAGGGCAATATTACATAAATATAAACGAAAAATCTGCTAAATAAAACAGTAAAATTCCGTAAAACTACAGTTTATATTGCAGTATATTAAAGCATATAAAGACAAACTATTACATGTAAAAATATAGCGACTTTTTTGGTCTTGATTGCAATATATTTGTATCAGTATATATACATATATGGTCTATGGATATATTGCAATATATTGGAAAATATAAATATTAAATCCCATATATGGAAATATATTGCTTAATATATCGCTTGATATTATCCAAAATACTGCAATATATTTTTGTTTCGTAAGGGGTTGGGTTTGTGGGTTTCACTTTTTCACTTTCATGTCTTTACATGTGTAATGAACAAGTCGTTATATGCTGAGGGCATGGTTTAGCGTGACTTACTGATAGGATCCATAATTACCCCCAACACTCATTCATTATGTGGAAAATTAAGAGAAATGGCATCTTTAAAGTCTATTCATGACTGAAACTTTTTTGAAAGTGAAATTATCTGAAATGCGCGCAAGTGCAGCTGCCAACTATTTTCAAAGGAAAGTAGCCTGTTTTAAGGCATCGTGGAGGAACAGTGCGTCCACAGTGTGTTCTCTTCTCTTACGGCCAGCCACCCGCGATGCACTTTGCACGCAGCAGCCAGACTTTCTTTACGATGAACATGTTTTTTTTTCACTGAGCGGAAAAGATTAAGCCCGAGGTCCGACCCGACCCGAGTCATTTGCTTATATTTTCGACCCGAACCCGCGGGTCCCGTTGGGTTTGTCGGGCCGACCCGGCCCGTTGAGAACTCTAATTCCTGGCTCTGTTTGTACCCTATCTGATAATTTTCAACCTATATATAAAGTAATATAAATAAATAATATTGTTACCCTTTTTTTTTGCCTTTTCCATAGTATCCTGACGTCAGAATCTTATTTTGTAAAATGTTATCCTTAATTTTTGCCCCAGTGTTTGTATTGGTAGTGTCACTTTCACAGGTTTCAGTTTTCTCATCTGGAGGGAAGACAAACTCATTTTATTGCATTTTACATGTTTCATATGCGCACATCTGCACATGCTAGTTATAAATGATATACCTTACCCTGATCTAACAGAATACTGCAATTTTACAATAAAAAAAATCATTTACTTTATTTTTAGATTAGTTTTAACAAATTAGTACGTCTGCAAATGTACCAAAATTGAGGTTTTGTCAGATTTAGCTACATTTTGAGAAAAATTCATACCAAAATAGTACACACACACACACACACACACACCTGCAGGGTTGGGTATGTTCTCTTCTAAATTGATCAGGGCAGTGCAGGGTTCGATGTTTCCCATCTCAATCCAGTTACTGTGGCTGTAGAAATCCTTTCATCACGACACATGTGTGAGTTAATAGATGTTCAAACTTTCAGTTCATATGATCAATTTAATATAAATTAACTTTTGAGGTGTAACTGAAATCTGTCAGTCATATTGATCATATATATTAATCACAGCTTTGTGTCTGACTCACCTGTAAAGTGTGCAGGATTTGCCCAAGCGTTTTTCTTGCATCTTCAAAATTATCCTTTTTCATGTAAGTTGTGATGTCCTCCAGTCCCTTAATTATGAGTAATTTACCGTCCCGAAATGTCTCGCTGTGAAAATGATATTTCGCACTGAGGGAATGGAGAGTGTCTGTTTGTAGATTGTAATAGGAGATGATTTTTATGCCTGTTTCAAAGTTACTAGCATATGCATCATTTTTGCAGGCCCTTGCCAGTGTCTCTGTATTCAGTGGTTTTGGCTAAAATGAAAACACACACAAAATGTCTCGTTAGTTGTCAGATTGAAGTGAATATCAGATAATTAATTAAATAATTGCACTGCTTTGTTTGATCTATAGTCCTAAGCACATAAGTTTGGCGTTTTGTCAATGAGACTATTGCAATTATATTATCGATGCCATATATATTTTTTTAAATAAATCCGACATCATCATGATCACAGTGTCTGGTATTGTATTTTTTAAGAATTGTTTTTATTCTGTCAATTTCGGGGTCTATTGGACCCCAAATGACTTTTGCTCAAATTTGAAAAAATGTTCTCTTTGTCCAAATGGTTTGAAACTTTCTACGGCTCTCAACACTTTCTAGATCTACACACACACACAAAAAAGAATGATATCTGTTTTTATGTTGGCGTGACAAAAATAGTGACACTCGTGGTCTTCGGGGTCTATTGGACCCCGCAATCAAAATAGACAAAATAACATCATCAGAATTAGAAACAACGTAGAACACATAGACAGAAATGACAGAAATAAAGTGGCACACTTCCAACAATGCAAAAAACATCCACAATCCAAAATTATCATGGTCACCACAGGCGCGCACACACACACACACACACACATATAGAGGAATACATTTATACAGGAATACATACAGACTATAAAAAACTGTTCTCTTATCATTTGTAAAATAAAATAATCTAAAATGCAGAACCACCAGAAAAATAAATTGGTAACACTTAGACACATTGAAAATGTGCGCGCGCACACACACACACACACACACACACACACACACACACACACACACACACACACACACACACACACACACACACACACACACACACACACACACACACACACACACACACACACACACACACACACACACACACACACACACACACACACACACACACACACACACAGGAATACATTTGTAAGGCTATAAAAAAGTCTTACAATTTGTCAAATAAAATCATACAAAATGAAGAACCACCACAAAAATAAATTGGTGACACTGACACATCGACAATGTGTACACACACACACACACACACACACCACACACACACACACACACACACACACACACACACACACACACACACACACACACACACACACACACACACACACACACACACACACACACACACACACACACACACACACACACACACACACACACACACACAAACAAACAACAACAACAACAACAGTGAAGTGCCAAACCTGCTCCAACCCTGTCTGCAGAAGTCATGCGGTTTACCATGCATAGTGTTTTTTCACTACAAAAAATGCTACATTTTGACAAAAAGTATTTTATTTTTGTTATAATTGTGATTTTATAATATTTAGATATGAATCCAACTGAATCCAACTTTAGAAACTATATCTTTCAGTAATTCAAATAGCAAATAGCATATAATGGAGCTCTATAGCCATCTAGTGGTTAAAGTGATTTATTACAAATTTTAACCTGTATTTTCCAAAAAATGGGCAAAAATCTTACATTAAACCTTGTAAAATTGTCCATGGTATCCCTAGGAATGAAAGTTAGAAATCTGTGTCTTTTATAATATTTATTTCACATAAAATGCTGTTTTTTTTTGTGAAAATCCTATTTAAATAAATATTAATTTATTTATAGAAATAAAAAAAACAATCATAAATCCTCCAAAAACTGCACAAATGTTGAGTAAAAACATTAATAAACAAAGTAAAATTATATTTGTATAGAAATATATTTCTCTTGTGAACAATAACGCCTGTAAATATCAAGCCTACTAAATAATAAATGTGTGCTATTAATGATTTTTAATAATTGCAGCTCAACACAGTGTCTAATATATGAATTATTCTCTCTCACACAGATCATGTATATATTACCTTTTCAAAACCTTCATCGCTGTTGCAGACGTTTGCAGTTGCACGTAAAATGGCTATTTTTGTGATATCTTGATGATTTTTAGAATTTTGTTTTTGCTTAATATCAAAGGTGTGAACACCAATCAGAAGAGCCAGCAGGAGAAATGCGATCCTCATTCTCAGATGATTATGAATATGAAGAACAACTCAAAGAGATCTTGCAGTTGCCCTCGATCAATCTCGTAAAAGCTTAAGCTAGTGTGCTGTAAATATATATATACATTGTCATTTGAATTCATATAAAGGAAAATTTGCAACATTACCTAAAGATATGAACATTTGTATAGATATCACATCATGACTTGCTAGAAGCCTAAATACAACCTTCATTATTTGATGAAGTTTTCCTCATCAAAGACATATAGTGCACTTAAAAGCTGTTACAAATTCTATATTGAGTGTTCACAAATCATCTTACAATGAACAAATGCTTCTCCATCTTAAACATTTCTGGCTTTAAAATCAGTCATTTAATTTAATATTTTAAAATATCTCTATAATGCTATACACCCTTAGAATAAAACGTTCAGTGGGGTATATAACTGTTGGCTTCTTGACTCATTTTTAAAGATCTATTTTTTTCCAAAAAGTTTTTATATGTGAGGAAATGTTAAATTATTGCATAATATGTTTTTTTATATATAGTAAATTATGGTTACGAGCTGTTTAATTCATAAACTTTATTTAGAATTAAAAATGAAATAAAAGTTTAAATAAATAATCCATAAAATGATATCATGAAGGGAACCCCTAAAAGGTATGAAGTGAATATTGTTACAATTTAAAATAATAGTTTTCTATTTTACCTTAAAATATTTTTTCCTGTGATCAAAGCTGAATTTTCAGCATCATTTCTCCAGTCTTCAGTGTCACATGATCCTTCAGAAATCATTCTGATGATTTGATGCTCAGTTATTATAAATGTTGGAAACAGTTGTGCTGCTTTTTTTATTTTTTATTATTCCTGTGATAATTGTGTCACTATTCTTTCACGAATAAAGAGTTAAAAAGTACAGCTTTTATTCGAAATAGAAACATTTTATAACAATATAAATCTTTACGATCATTTTAAATCAATTTAACACATAATAAAAGTATTCCCATTTTTTCAAAAAAAAGAAAGAAAAAAACTTTTGAACTGTAGTGTATTTGTTTTAAATAAATTCTCTTCAAAAAAACCTTTTCATTCAGCAAACGAATCCTGAAAAAGTATCAGACTTAAGTAATGATGCTGAAAATTCAGCTTTGAATCACAGAAATGAATTATATTTAAAAATATATTCAAACATAAAACATTATTTCAAATTCAAGTGTAGACGTATGGTCAAGTGTTCATTTTTGGTTTGCAAGTTTGGTTTTATTGATGAAATAAATGCAGCCTAGATTAGCAGATAAGACTCAATGATGTGTTGATGTGTGCTATTCTCTATTTTTAGTTTAGTTTAGTTTAGTTCCTTTATCGTCCACAAGTGGAAATTTGTCTTTGGCTTCAAATACACCACACACAAGGACACCAACACAAACATAAAACTATAGCTACATAAAAATAAAACAGTAACATTCCCATGCAGCTATACATAGCCTACATATCCACTCATATTCATATCTACTCAGCATTTATCCGAATAGCAGTTGGCACAAATGACATCTGGTATACATTTTTACTCGCCCTAGGTTGTCTAAACCGTCTCCTTGATGGAAGCAACTGAAAGCTAGAGTGTAAGGGATGAGAGGAATCCTCTATAATAACCCATGCCTTTTCTTTAACTTTCAATAAATATATCTCATTTAATTGTCTTTGTGCCTTACCTACATTATTGCGCTAGCTGCGTTAACCACCCTTGACAATTTCTGCTTGGATTTATACAGTGTGTTTGAATATACTTCATGTTCTACATTTTAGATGACCGTTTTCTGTCTCAGTCTTTTGACTATCTGAATACTCGATCCTGATTGGATGGAAGTTCAAATAGTCAATGCACCGATAGTTCGTGTCAGTTTAACCAACTTCTAAATGAATGTACTGTCTTCTTTGAAACACACACACACACACAGAGAGAGAGAGAGAGAGAGAGAGAGAGAGAGAGAGAGAGAGAGAGAGAGAGAGAGAAGAGAGAGAGAGAGAGAGAGAGAGAGAGAGAGAGAGAGAGAGAGAGAGAGAGAGAGAGAGAGAGAGGAGAGAGAGAGAGAGAGAGAGAGAGAGAGAGCGCGGGCGGGCACGGAAAGGGTTCGGGCTCAATGCAAAAAAAATATTCATTTTCAAAAGTATCTGGATTAGACGTAGCCCCTCTCACATACACACACTCACACAATCTATCTTGCAAACTCCCTCCACAAACATGCCCTGTGCCAATATCCACATATCATAAATAGCTCGTGCTGCTGATTGTCACCACACCTGTTTTCTCTTCAACCTGATTTTGCCTGCTACTTCTAGTTACCATTCTCCCTGTTTCATTGCCAGATGAGACTGTCCTCCATCGAAAAACGAGCCATGGGTGCTTCTCAATCTCCCTCCTCGCTCCTCCGTCCTCCATGGAAACCTCTTGTGCTGCGTTCCAGTCCACTTGTATGGTGCGTTCACGTGCTATGGAAAATATGATATTTTCCACTTGTGAACTGGTATTTACCACTGTGTTGCGTTCAAGTGCTTTTGTTGTCGTAATGTGGTAAAAAGATGGAGATCCAGACCTGTTATTTAGCTAAAACTATTTTAGATTGCTTAAGTCATCTGCTACCGCAAGAGGACGATTTATCAAAACCCAAACGGTAAATAATGTGCTGTATATTTTCTAGATCACGAATAGTACATATTTTTACCATTCACGACTCTCGTATTGCTCTCCGCCATTTTGAAAAGGTCAAAGGTTATCTCATCTCGGCAACTCGTGCATCAAAATATTCTACAAGCTTCCCGAGGGGGTGTTCATGTGCATTTTCCACGTCGGTTTTTGGTATTTAACATAAATTACCATAGAGTACTATAGGGTGGCTGTTCACTGAGAGGTTCCTGGGTCCGTCTTCGCGCACTGCACTGTGTATTGCATTGGTAAACTGCACTTCACCATATTGATTGAATCACTTATTTGCAGTGGTGGTGCCTCTGTGTGTGTGTGTGAATTTGACCTTTGGCACCAGAGGCTAGCATCTTTCTTCTCAATTTCAATTTTCTTTACAGCCTCAGCATAGGACACTTTATGAATCATTTTGCACTTCTGGACTTCTCTTGCCTCTTTATGCTTCTCACAACCTCCATAAGCTGCACTATAATTGCCAGCACAATTACAACATTTTAACACAGCATTTTGTTCACATTTGCCATACTCATGCTCTCCTCCACATGTTGCACATCTAAGTTTTCCTCGACATTGGCTAGCAGCATGACCATACCGTTGGCACTTAAAACATCTTAATGGCTGTGGGATTTACTCTCGCACTGAATATGGCATGTATCCCATTTGAACCCTGAGGGGTAGTTCTTTCTTAAAGCTTAATAAAAATAATATATAAATAATAATTATTGCTGGCGATACGGCCGCGATATTAATGCGATATGGCTCAGCTTGTCAGTTAACTACGGCTCTTTGTAGTAAATGCCGCTCCGTCTGAAAGCAGGTGAAGGTGATTTACTACTAATCAAGGAACCGGCTTTACTGACGAGATGCGCATAACAACATCGTGCGATATATCGCCCAGCCCTAGTACGTTGCTTAAAGGGTACCTATTATGGCATTTAAAATGTTCCTAATATTGTTCTGGGAGTCCCCAACAACAGTTTTACAAGCATGAAATGACAAAAAACACTTTTGTTGTCTTATAATATGCATTTATTTTTACCTGATTTGCTCACCGACTCCCATATGAATCGTTTAGCGATTCATTTTTCCAAACCCCGCCTTTGCGTGATTCTAATCTGCGGTGATATGTTAGGCACCCAGCCGACGGGGTGTCATTGGTTGTTGCGTGAAATCTTACCCAGATACAATAGTGCTATTTTCTGATTGGCTAACAACACCAGACGAACAACACCAGAGGAGACGCGCTTGATTCTTGCCGGTTCCACAGTGAGAGCGGCGTGGCCAGAGTTTTGGGCGCTGCGGCATATTAAATATATTACAAATAGTTTTTCAGTGTGAGAAATACAATGTGTGGCGGGAGAGCATGACAAAAGACCGAAATGAGTGACTGTCACGCTCAATGCATCACACTTGAGAGCCCTGCACTTCACATATTTCAATACAATTGACATTGAAGACCTAGAAGCTGCACTGTGCGTACACAACACACAAAATAATTATTGAGCATGATACATAAAACATAAAAGCAACTGTAGCGGCCCATCGGATTTAATGATCAAGACGCAGAGAGTTTCAAACAGGTGTCAATTTATTTCTTCCTCTCAACTAGGGATGGGCAACGATTAATCACGATTAATCGTGATTAATCGCATTCAAAATAAAAGTTTGTGTTTACATAATATGTTTGTAGTGTGTATAATTATTTTGTATATATAAATACACACACATGCATGTTTATATTTAGAATTTTTTTTTATTAATATATAAAATATTTATATTTAATATAAATTATGTATAAATATACTGTATGTCAGAGTCGGCTCCAGAGCAGATCTACTGGAGGGGCATTGGGTCATCAGCGGGGGGGCACTGCCGTTTGAGAAATATTTTGACGCAAAAAAACGAAACACCTTATTATTATTATTATTATTATTAATAATAATTATTATTTGCGAATTTCCCCACCACTTTTTGCCAGGGTCGATATTGTCACCACCACTTTTAAACATCTCGCGGTATGGATGTACCAATACAAATAAATAAAACATATCCAGTTAACTAGCAGAGCATTCATTTGTTATCGATAAGAGACGATCTAGCACGCTGAAATGTATTGTTTTTGAAATCAAGTGATCAAAGTGCTCGTTGACTGTGATCAGTGGTGCTTATAAAGTGTTCTCTTGTGGCTCGGGCTGTTTTAATCCGTTGCGGAGAAATCTCTATTCGTTCCGGTGAAATCACAAAGTAAAATGCACACAAACGTGTCCCTGCTTGATATACAACCACTGATAAACATAATCGGTGTAATGAGGAAAAGAAACGATACGAGTGCGGATTAGAACGCAGAACCTCTGACACGCTTGGCAAAAGTTCTGCCCCTGGACCATTAAAACACATACAAAAAAAGTCGGACTGGATATATCTATTTCTTCACGTGAAAATTCTTGGCTTAGATTAAATGACCAATTAAACACAATGTACTATTTAAATAGATTGCTGGACATCGGTATTGTATAGCCTACATCTGATTTATGATTTAGCATTGTATTAGCAACTGTGGTAGGAGGGGAATCAATGACCGCTAGGGGGGGCACGGCCCTCGAATGCCCCACCATAGCGCCGACCCTGCTGTATGTATATACATGCAAATATTTCTTAAATATATACATGCATATGTGTGTATCATGTATGTATACAACATAATTATACAGACTACACACATATATTATGTAAACACAAACTTTTATTTTGAATGCGATTAATCGCGATTAATCGTTGCCCATCCCTACTCTCAACGAGCACCATGCGCACAATGAACACCGTGAAAACTACAGAAGAAAACAGAAGAAATACAAAATGCTTCCATGTAGCTTCACCAATAATTCACACATAAATTGTGTTCACACACATATTAATCATGTTTACACCCAATACAAATCATTTAACCAATATGAAATGTTTTTTAGCCTTTATGACAATTAACACATCACGTGCTTCTTTTAAATGAAATACAATATATTAGTTGTTCACAGAAAGAATATTTCACTTTTATATTGATGAAATGTGCAATTAACCCATTAACAAATGAAGTAATGACATTTTTTCCTTCATACCTCATTGCGCTCTCCAAGGGCGCTAATCAAACAGTTTCAGCCATCAACTAGCATGCTCTCTAGTTCGACACACGCTCACAATTCGGAGCTCTTTGAAATAACATATACGAACAATACAAAAAATAATAATGTAAACTCTTTCTGTGCAAGTTTCAAATGGATGAACAACTTTTTACCGTTCTTCCGACGACGCGTGAGCACCACCAGAGAATGTCTAATAAGGGGAGAATTGGCACTGTCTGGTTACTTCCGGTTTCTGGACTGGCTGCAGTAACACGTCTCTGTCCATGCGGGGGCGCTCGCGAGTGCAGAATGAATGGGAGTCTATGGGGTTTCACCCCCAGAAATCCACTTTTCTCAGGATATAATTTTTTGTCAAGTAATTTGAAAGTTGCATTCAAAAGGGAGGGCACTCTGCTGAAAATTGCATTTTTAAGTTCATTTATCTGTTCTAAAAATCAGTTTAAACATGTGATGACGTCACACAGTAGCAGAATGCTAGCGTGTTCCAGCCAACAACGGCCTAACCTGTAAGAAATCGAAAGGACATAAGTACCCGTTCATTTGACTTTTGGCCTATAATCTATATTGAACTTAAGGAATCAACAATAAAATCTACGTTTATTCAACGACAAGCAGGAGAAAGAGATACATTTAGCCGTTTAGCTCCATAGACTCCCATTCATTCTGCGCTCACTCGCGATCACCTCCAGTGGAATTCGAATGGAACTGCAACCAAAGATGATACAACGGGGCTAATAGGAAGTGCCCAGGCTTTCCGTAGACGGGCTTTGGCACCACGTTGTGACGAGAGAGTAGCAGAAAGTTTTGCGTCACAAAAAAAAACATCAGAAGAAAACTTCGCCTTTCAAAATAAAAGCCTAATAAAAGTAACTAGATTTACAATGTATTAACATATAAATATAATACTGTGTAGGAGAATATCAGTGCAATTTATCAGACATTTACAGCAACAATTAATATTAATACTTACAGGTTGTGATTCGGAGAAGGAAGGTGATCCAAATAAACTCGGTACTGAACCTTCCTTCAGTATCAGCCGGCTCGCAAATCCATACTTTATAGCATTTAGGTTTGTGAAGCAATCATCTTCAAAGTGACGCGAACACAGAACCAGGTTCGGCTATACTTGTGTGGTATAGTTGTATATATGAACTGTAGCCACTTAGTCTTCAAATGCTCCTCACTGGGCAGATGAAAAAAGTTTGCTTTTGCGTCGCACTTCAAAACACAGCGTCTCGTCGACATGATGTTAGTTTTCCCTGGCGTCTCTGAACGCAATAAGTGGGCGTATCTTATTCAAATAACTTGTATAGGTGACGTCATAAAGTTAGAGAAAAAGCATCGTTCGTCGAACGATTCATATCAGCGACTCAGAGTCGACTCTTACTTTTGAGAGACAATAACTTTGTATAAGGTGAACTTTCATGTTTAAAACTTTGCAGGATGTTTTCGTTCACTTAGATCTATGTTACACACTACATGAAGGGTAATTTTCAAAAATCCATAATAGGTACCCTTTAAAACATCCGAGATCAAACGAGACATCCAAGATAATATCATTGTGCTCATCATGATCCGGCTAATTGGGTTCTTCGAACACTCCTGCCGGTTATGATTAGTATAGCTGGATTGGGTTATCTGAGATAACTGCGCGTTCATGCGCTGGGTTAAAAGGGGATATGTATCGATAGTAGAAACAATGATCAGCTACGCTCCTATTGGCTGCTCACCGTGGCCAAAGAGCGCGCTCAGTTTTTTTTCTCCACAGAAGAGAAAGAGTTATTGCTTGAAGGATATGCTGAATTTGAATACTTAATTAAAACGCCAGGGAACAACTTAAAGTGTGCAAAAGCCAGGAGAGAGGGCTGGCAAAAAGTAGCAGACAAATTAAGTTTGTAGTTTGATGTTTTTATCACTTATTACAGTATATGTTTTTATATTTTAATAATTTATTTAAATAATTAATAACTTTGTTCATTGTAATGTCAGAGTCACCACCCACTACTAGAACATAGGAACAAGTAAAAGTGAAGTACTAGATTATTCTACATAATAGTAATTTGTACTTATACTAATCTCTTTTTAAAAGGCACTGTTAATAAATGTTTGCCTGTTTATAAAAGCAACCATGAAAAAGTCTGAGAAATAAAAAGAAAAGAAAAACAAACAGGTGGTGGTCTTGCACCCCCACATTATACCCAGGCAGAAGAGCTGGCCCTTGGGTTAAATGTGACCCATTGTGGAGGGCATCCCTGGGTTCAGCTCTTCCTCAGACACACAGCCAGAGGCCAGGAGCAGCAACACCTTCACTGCTGGTAAATGAGCTTTAAATGATCCTAGTACACTGTAAAATAATTTGTTGCTGCATTAAATTAAGTAGGCCTACAATCCCAATGGCTGTCCAGTCATATCAGCTGTTAAACCTAGTAATGAATTGCTTTGACTTGTGAAAGTCTACATGTGTGACTGTGAAACTACATAGTTAATGTAAAAAAAAATATGTAGCCATGAGTTATTGATCACATTTCCCCCCCAGTGTAGGCTACTTCATTGTAATGCAATTGTGTTTTCCTCTTTTGTGCAGTTTTAAACAATACACCAACACTTTTATGTGTTCCCAAGCAAGTGTTGTAGCATGTGCAGTAAGACTTTTTCTAACGTTACATCAAAAGGGAAGAAATACTTTGTAATGCCCATTTTTCCCCCAATGCACAGGACAGTGAAGAAACCCTCTCAGGTATCTTTAAGTGCATAAATAACTTTACTTAATTTACACTTGAGTAGGCCCTACCTATTATTTCTGAAATCAATATGAGTTGCAGGAGTCCACATCTACAGAAGAGTCTGCACAAAGCAGTGATGCAGAGGTGGGCAGTGTTGTACTTTTCCTTTTAACTTTTAATGCATAAGCCATGTGTTTGACAGGTTTACCACTACCCCAGAAAACAGAGTATTTTGAAAATACTTGACAATTTAAAGAAAAATAACTGGCACTAGAGATAGAGTTGCTTCATAGGAACTTCAGAGTAAGTGCTAATATATTATTTCACACAGTACAATATATATTATTTGCAGGCAAAAGATGACTTGATCACTGGCTTTTCTTTACAAAGAACAATTCAAATTAAAGCTGCTGTAGGTAACAATATTTTTTACATATTTGTTAAAACTGTCATTATGTCCTGACAGTAGAGTATGAGACAGATAATCTGTGTAAAAATCAAGCTCATCTGGCTCTTCCCAGTGGTCCTATTGCCATTCGCAGAAACACACGCTCCCGGTCAGAAACAACCAATCAGAGCCAGGAGGAATGTCTTACCAGTGTCAATCACACTCGTGTACGCGCTGATCACACCCCTCTCTTGCACAGCGCGAGCGCGTACCGTCGTTCAAACTCAAGATTGCCGGCGAGCTGCAGCTGTGCTTATGACGGAGAAACAACCTAAATTGCCAATTCTCGAGTGGCACCTGCTCATAAAACAAGAGGTAAAAGGAAAAAGACAGATGACGATAAACAAGCGAAAAAGAAAGAATTAGAGACCATTGATTCGGTGTCAAAACTCTAGCCACATAACATGTAGATAAAATGTCACGCACTCTCTCTGCTAAGCAACAATTGAAACCTGCTAATTCACTGGCTTGTCATGTTGCTGAAATAATGTACTAGCAAACCTTATCTAGCATTATATATCGCTAGAATAATTACTTACATACTGTAACGTTAGTTGCCGTTGTATTAACGTTATCTTACTAGCTATTTATAACTTATAGAAAGAGTGCAACGTTATAAAGTTACATGTATTGCAAAATACTGATTTGAGGACCAAGTTTGTAGTCAAAGTATGGGCAGGCCATAGTCAATGTAAAGCATATTGTTGACGTTTAGTCCCTTTTAGTGAATGTGCCATATGTTTATCCGCCATCATCGGTGTGTTTACTAGCCTGCGCGTTCACGACAGGCTCCGCTGTGGGGGACGAGCTGTGGAGGGAGGGCTGTAGCACAGCAGAGAGCAAGGGGTTTGGGTCAGGGAATGGGGTCATAAAACACCTGTCTCCAAGCAGGATCCTGCTGTAATCACCTGTTTAATGGAAAAATTCAGTTATGTTAGGATAAGCATAAGTGTATGTAATACAGTGAGCTTGATATTTATATTTTTCCTTACCACGTTCAAATAATGTGCATAAATCTCTGAAAATTCTTGAGTCATGCACAGATCCTGGCCATATTTGTGTGATATGGAACATAGTCACACACCATCTAAGAGATTTTAGTCAGTCAACTGCCTTTTTAAAATGTGATATAATATTACTAATCTGGATAAGAATCGCAATAGTAACTTGCCTTGCCTGCACTGTTATTAAAGCCCGACTCCGACAAGTCGAACATTTATGCGCTTCCAACAAATTAATGATGTAAACGACATCCTCACGAGTCATGAGAAAAACGATATCTCTCAAAAAGTACACTATCACGTTGCGCTAAAAGATTTCCCGTATCAGCTCCGCTTATGAGACCGCTATCTAATCCTGTAACATGAAATAAGCCTGCTCGCGAGCAGGTTCAAGCTAGCGCACCTGTTGATATGACAGCAAGTCCAGGATGAGCTTTGTAGAACTAAACAATCCAAGATCATGCCAAATCGCCAACAATCAAATCCAGCTAAGTGAGTTAGCGACGAACAAAGAACGGGCCCCTGGCTGTTAAAATTCAATTACAAGAGCCAAACAAAATCTTAAGTTTAACATTTAAAGGTCAACTGCCCAACTAAAGCAAACAATGATCACCATAATGGTGACTAAAATATAGATTTTCTCCTTCAGTGATTCTGCTTGTTAATATCAGGTGTCTTCAATAATGCTCAATCATAACTCAGTTATTCACTTAATTATCTCATTAACTTTAACACTGCTTCAGTGTTCATTTAACAGTCAGCTCAGAGTTTAATTGGATCGCTTAAAATGACTTCCATGATGTTGAAGTTATGAAATGCCTCTGATGCATTTTTAATTAAAAAAAACACATTTTATAAAAATACACCTGAGATTAAATGTCTTTCGAACTATTTATGTACAAACTAAAAAACTAGGGCCCTGTAACAGGGGTCCTAAAGCTGCAGCCTCCGATTGTGCAGGAATATACTATTGATTTTAAGTGAATGTGTTGCTCTGAACAACTGTGACATTGGTTATTTTAAGAAAAAAATATCACACTTATAGATGGGTCATTTTAGACCCATGTGTGTAAACTTGATGTATTAACACAAAATATTTAATAAAAATTATAATTTGTGACCAAGATATTTTGAACTATGATGATATTTTCATATGCTAAAGTCATAAAACCTGTACAGATGGGGAAGCGAGTGATTAACTGTTTTTATTATGTATTAGAATATTGTGCAAAAGTTCATTTATTTCAGTAATTCAACATAGCTGTAAGCCATAATAATCAAATTTATAACACATAAAGGCTTGAAATATCTCACTTTGCATGCATGTAATGAGTCTATATTATATATTAGTATCAGCTTTTAGTTGAATTACTGAAATAAATGAATTTTTGCACGATATTCAAATTTTTCTTTAATTTAAGGTTTACATAAATTCCATTCTGCTGTTCTATTATTTGATTTCAAAGTAATTTGATATAACAGGCATTAACTAATAAGTGAATTCTTAAAGCTCCAGTCGGCAAGTCTGGCCAGTAGGTCTCTGCAGGGTGTTTCTAAACTTGTGGGTGTTTTCACACTGGTGGGTGTTTATAAATCATGCAATGAAAATGATGCCCTTCTCCCGACCCCACCTCTAAGACCTACCCACACTGTGACGTGGGCAAATCAGGTAACGCGGTTGAAAACGCCCTCTGTTTATGGCCTCGCCCCCTGATGTGGTAACTCCTATTGCTGTCTGCAGAGACCTCTATTTGAGTCTGGCAGATTGAGTGGACTGAGTGGGCAAAATTTTGAATGTTTACAACTCTCATGCCCCTCCCCCACTATCAACGGATACCCTCCCACCGACTCACCGAGTTCGTGCTGCTCTTCAGTGCGTGTGCACCAGGTTTTCTGTGAACGCGCCCGTCTCATCAGCATCCATCAACACCATGGAGTATTTGGAGGTATGCTGCCTTGGCTAATCTACCGATAGATTGCAATTGCTAACGTCATTTATACTCTAAATGAGCTTACTTGATCTGTTAGTGTTTTGAAAGCGAGATACATCCGCCATCACTCTTCGTTACTGCGCAAACTTCAGGCGTGTGCATGTGATTGTAACGTGCGCGAGGTGTGGCGTGTGCCCGATCTGTGATTGACAGTCAGATCTCACACCCCCCTGCGCTGATTGGACCCGATGAACCGGGAGCTGTGGATTTTTGCAAAACAAATAACACGCTCCAGGTGGAGTTAGAAACTCGGGTTTTTTTTCTACTCATTCGATGTTAGTAAAAATATTATACTAGTGCCACTTTTTCGTGAAGCTGAGATTGATTCCTACTTTAGTGCTTTTGAGCGCATTGCTATGTCTTTTCGTTGGCCAAAGGATTGCTGGTCTTTGTTACTGCAGTGTCGTTTAACGGGTAAAGCGTTAGAGGTGTTCTCTACTCTTTCCTTAGAGGACAGTTTGAACTATGACGCGGTAAAATTAGCAATCCTACGTGCTTACGAATTAGTCCCAGAAGCCTACAGGCAGAAATTTAGAGGCCATAAGAAGAACTCATCTCAAACGTTTGTTGAATTTTCCAGAGAGAAGACTCTTCTCTTTGATAAATGGTGCAGTGCCACTAAGACTGATGATTTTAATTCCTTAAGAGAATTAATTCTGCTGGAGGAGTTTAAAGGATGTTTATCCGAACGTGTGGTCGTTTATTTGAACGAACAGAAGGTTAGTTCATTATCGGAAGCTGCTGTGTATGCTCACTCATAAGGGAGTATTTTTTGTGACTCGTACTGAGAAGCGCATGACCACTACTCCGACTGCAACTCAAGGTTTCCGAGAGAAAGCTGGAGCGTCGAAATCGAAAGAACAAAGGGAGTGTTTTTACTGTCATAAACCAGGACATTTGATTGCTGATTGTCCGGTGCTTATGCGTAAATCGCAGTCTAAGATTCCAAAAAGTGTTACATTGGTGAAGACAGTAGTGCCGTCTGGCTTGGCACGTAGTACTGAGGTTTGTGATGTGAGTTATAAGCCTTTCCTGATGTCAGGTACTGTTTCCTTATCTGGAGAAGAGGATGGGAAAGAAATCTGTATTCTCCGAGACACTGGGGCAATGCAGTCCATTTTGCTCGCTGATGTATTACCGTTCTCTGACGAATCATATTGTGGCTCAAGTGTGTTGATTCGTGGAATAGAAATGCAAGTAGTGTCTGTGCCTTTGCATTATGTACACTTACGATGTTCTCTACTTTCAGGTGTTGTACGAGTTGGAATTCGAAAATCACTTCCTGTTAAAGGAATAACTCTCATACTGGGAAATGATTTAGCTGGAGGCCAAGTTCTGCCAGTTCCCGAAGTGACTGATGTTCCCCAGGTTTGTTTGATAGGTGATGTTGTTAGTCAGCACCCTGAAGTGTTTTCTTCCTGTGCCGTGACTCGTGCTCAGTCCGTTAAAACGGTGGGTGAAGTTGACTTGACTGATTCACTGATCGGAGATGGGTTGGCAGAGTGTGGGAAAAATTTAGAGACGAATAAAATTTCTGAAAACGTTCCTAAGATGAAGAATTCAGAGAATGTATTAGAAAGTTTTGTTTCGTTAAATTTACCAGTTACTCGTTCTCAGATTGTGATTGCACAAAATGATGATTCTTCTTTGAAGAAATGTTTATCAGCTGCGATCAGTTGTGAGGCCGCTAAGAAAAGAAATACTGCATATTGCAGAGACAATGGTTTGATCATGCAAAAGTGGTGTTTCAAAGTTGAGGAGGATCTAGATTGGAACGTGGTATATCAAGTGGTAGTTCCACTCAGATATCGTTCTCATGTTTTGAGTTTAGCGCATGAACATTTGCTCTCTGGACATTTAGGGGTAACTAAAACATCGTATTCTGCAGCATTTTTTTTGGCCTGGACTGAAACGTGATGTGGTCAAGTTTTGTCGTACATGTCATACGGAAAGCCGAATATGGAAAGGGAAAGCCGAATCAGGTTATCTCGCCCGCTCCACTGTCTCCAATTCCAGTTATCGGAGAAGCGTTTGAGGAGGTACTGATTGACTGTGTCGGACCTTTACCGAAAACGAAAGCAGGTAACCAATATCTCTATACTATCATGTGTAGAGCAACCAGATTTCCTGAAGCTATTCCGTTACGGAAGATTACAGCTCCTGTTGTTTTGAAAGCATTGATCAAATTCTTTTCTACGTTTGGACTTCTGAAAGTTGTCCAAACAGATCAAGGGACTAACTTTTTGTCACGAGTTTTTACACAAACATTGAAGTCTTTGTCTATTGAACATCGTATATCTAGTGCCTACCATCCAGAAAGTCAAGGTGCAATTGAAAGATTTCATCAGACTTTGAAAGCCATGCTCCGGAAATTTTGTATGGACACCAGTAAAGACTGGGATGAAGGTATTCCGTTAGTGTTGTTTGCAGCGCGAGAAAGTGTACAAGAATCACTTGGATTTAGTCCAGCCGAGATGGTTTTTGGACATACACTCCGAGGACCGTTAAAAGTTCTAAAAGATCAGATGTTAGAGGATAACACAGAGAAACAAAGGAACGTTCTTGATTACGTTAATCGATTCCGAGCGAAGTTGCATAATGCTTGCGACCTTGCGCGCAAGTTTTTGACAAACGCGCAATCAGAGATGAAGGATCGATTTGATCGACATGCTGTGGCACGGTCTTTTCTGCCTAATGATAAAGTGGTAGTATTATTACCGATACCAGGGTCTGCTCTATCTGCTAAATTTTCGGGTCCGTATGATGTTGTTAAGAAACTTAGTGATACGGATTATGTAATTTGCACTCCTGACAGACGGCGCAAAACACGGGTTTGCCACATTAATATGCTTAAAGCATATCTTTTAACGGTCCTCATTCAGTGTTATAGTGTGACGTGTCTGAGTTGGTTATATGTGTTCCCCTGGTTCTGTTCCAGGATAACAAAAGTAGGTGCTTTAGGATGAATTTATTTTATGTACTAGATCTACTGTTTAACGTTACTCATCCCGCTACTATCATATTGTTTATAATGTACATCCGGTTAAGACGAACGAAAAATATTCATGTTGACTCAATTTAAAAAAATTTGGTAAACCAATTTTTTTTTAAATTACATTGATTACATTTAATGAAATTAAGCTGGAATCATTTCTATGAAGGATTGTGTCGTATATGCTCAGTTGAATTAATGAAATTGAACAAAGAGCTAAAATCATTTTTTTGAGTGTACACATTTCCAGACACGTTCAGTACACTAATGTTACTTCCTACTGTCTTATGTTACACTGACATTCAGTCTAGTTCACCATTTTCATTATCATATTATACATTCACCTATGTTGACATTGCTGATTGTGAAAGATACACGAATAGTTAGTGAAATGCATTATGATAGATAACATCACATGTTGGCTAAATGCAAAACGTTATCATGGTACGAGCATGGAGCATTAGTTCAACGTCAAGCTGATAAAAGTATCCTATTATTGTAACGTTGCAGTGGCAGTTTACAGGAGTTTCCAGCATGTTGTGTGATGCTTTCGCCGTTGCGTTTAAAGTCTCCGTGTGGACGGTAGTGAATGCTCGCTCTTGAGATCATTGAGCACGCACACACACACACACGAGCACGAGCGCTCTTGTTGCAATCTGAAACATCACCACTGGAGGCCGCTAAAAATGACATATAGCACCTTTAAAATGCAGAAATACATTGCAGCACAGCAAAACCCCCAGTGTTAAACCAGCACTCAGAGTGTGAATTATATAAACGATGTTAATGAGATAATTAAAGCTACACTGTGTAACTTTTTTAGTTTATTCTTTGCTAAAAACACTTAGTTCTTTCAAAAATATATGTGCTCTATAATGTATATTTACTTCGTTCAAGTAATAAATTAATCTCATGAGTGTATAATATGCAATTAAAAATACATACGGGTGAGGGGTTCCTATGTCGGTCGCCATGTTGCCCCTCCATCTTGAAAGTACATTAGCCAAAGAGGGACAATTCAAGCTTCGCCTTTCGCGTTTTAACACTCGATGGCACCGTGTCGAATGTGAAGAGGGGGATTGCTTGAGACTGGACTACATTGGCCACCGTAGGAGTTAAAACAAAATCGCAATTGAGAGGAACAGAAAATAATATTCTCTGGATGGTCATATACCTTTTCACCAATAGATGGTGCTAAATATCACACAGTGTAACTTTAAGTGAATAATTGAGTGATGATTGAGCATTATTGAAGACACATAGGGCACTCATTGAAATATTTGGAAATTCTAAATTTTAACCTCAGAAAGCTAATGGGGGATGTTACAGGACATTTAAAACAATGTTCTAAAATTGTTTCATCTTTGCATTGCAAACCAAGGTCAAGGAAGTAAAATAAATTACCGAGAGTGAATTTAAAAAAAATATGAGAAAAGCACAAACTGCAAGGAACATTTATTTATTATAGGCACAGACTGCAAGGAACATAAATAAAAATTATGTTCAGTGTATTTTCATGGTTAAGTGAAAAAAGCGTGTTAATGTGACTGCTGTGGGGTCTTTCTGTAGAATCTGACATCAGTTCAGGAGGAAGTAAAATATCAGAGAACCGCAGAGAAACAAGAAGCTCTGAGAGACTCTCTCTACAGCGTTACACAGATTCCCCTTACAACAAGTGACATTAACATGAGGTGGTAATATCTGTCCTGACAAACCGCATGCAAATTCAGATGCACATCCTTTCATAAACACTGATGAGTGTGGAAAAAGATCTGTAAAAAAAAACAGAAGTTTAACGAAAGACAACCTGAAGTGTCGTGGCAACACATTTAAACTGCCTTTGTCATGTCTGGAATCATTGAATAAAGTAAAGTTTTCAAATATATAGACATAAATCATATTTGATGGCAATACAGAATAAAACAAATATTTAATTTTCTTCATCCATCACTAAATTCGTACCGTTTGCAGTAAAGCAGTGATTCTCATTCCCAAAACAATCCACTTTCTGTGAGCAGCTTTCCCAGTTACAAGAGTAACATTTCTTCCCATTGAGTTGAGAGTTCAAGTCTGTGAAAGAAACAAAAGAACATTTTCATGTTTCTGTGAATTATTAGAATCAAACAACAATTCCTCAGCTGTGGATCATGAATGAGCATTACAATAGAAAATAAACAATGTGAAAGTACAAAGGCAGCGTTCTAGAAGAGTTAGAAATATAAAAATTACAATACAATACAATATAATACAATTTGTATAGCACATTTAAAAACAACTGGGGCCTCATGTACAAAGACGTTGAATTCATACTAAAACATTGCGTACGGACAAAGCTGTAAATGTGCGTACGCACAAAAAAAAAAAAAAATGTATGAATCTCTGCGTACGAAGGATCCCACGCATATTCTTGTTGTACATCCCAATTAACGTAAAATTGAGCGCACATGCACGAGCACAACGCCCCACCCAGTCTCCTCCCCCAATAAATATGGTAATTAGTCCAATTTGGCAAAAGAAACCTGCAAGAACATGGCTAAAGCCAGCAAGAAACGAAATTTCACTGAAAATGTCTTCTATGTGAATATATGTATGATCAAAGCTGAATTTTCAGCATCATTACTCCAGTCTTCAGTGTCACATGATCCTTCAAAAATCATTCTAATACGATGATTTGATGATCAAGAAACATGATTATTATCAGTGTTGAAAACAGCTGTGCTTCTGCTTCATATTTTCGTGGAAACCGTGATATAGTATTTTCAAGATTATTTAAGGAATAAAAACTTAAATCAAACAGATATAGAAATCTTATAATATTTTGTTGCATTATAAATGCATTTACTGTCACTTTTAAACAAATTCAATGTGTCCTTGCTGAATAAAAATATTACTTTCTTTTTTTATCTTTACTGACCGAATTAATGAAGTTTATTTTTTATTCCTAGTTAAGCCAACGCTGCCATTCCTAGACGGGTATCAGTTTGCACATGGTTTATATATGTTCTTAATTGCATAATAGAATATTTGAATAAGACTCGTGTGACAATAATATGTCAAATAATTTATCAATTACAAATTATTATAAGCAATATCTGACAGCTGGTGGTGCGATAGAACAATAGTGTAATGTTTGCCACTTCACTTTATTGCCTCTATGAGTCACCAACGGACAAAAATCACGACAAATGGATGTATGCCAGACTTGGAGGAAGTTTACTTGGAGGAACGCACATTCTTACATGAATTTCACTGTTAGTACATCTGTCCGTGAACGTGAAAGCTGGCGTACGCCGTGTTTTTGTGCGTACGCAGTGTTGATACATGATGCCCCAGGCGTTGACCAAAGTGCTTAACAAGGCCAAAAAGACAAACAATACAACTAAAAATATAAACATAAAACACACATATCAAGATATATTAAAAGCTATTGTGAAGAAATGCGTTTTCAAAGTAGATTTAAAAATGGACAAAGTTTGGACAGATCTTGTAAGCCGGTGGGCTATTCCATAGCTTAGGTCATTTTGGACTAATTGTAAACGAGTGATGCATTTCTGAGCAAACGGATGTCCAAAAGATGTCTTTTCAAAGTCTTTGTCACAAAAGTCGGACGTTGAAAAGACGTCCACTGAGGAGACAGAATGAAAGTTTTTATGACATGTTTTTTTTTTATGTGGCCATTGTGGTGGACATATTTTCAACATCATTTATGGCCTCATTTATATTTAATTTATACTGTTTCTAGACCAAATAAACACTCTCAGGATGCACAAACACTCAAGTTTATTTCAATGTAATTGCAAAGCAACTCAAAGACAGTTTTACAGACTGATCTCATTTCACTTCAGCTTTCTTTGCTGCTGCAAATGTGTTTAACAACCACAATAACACCGCAGCCAAAAAAAGACAAAAGATGTAATGAAGAATTAAGAGTTTAAATTAAGGAAACACTAATCACTCAAATGAAACAGAGTTAAACCTCTGTTAATTCTCAATAAAAACTGATGTGACTGAAATTACTCCATATTTAATACACAGATTTTGTGGCTACGATAAGGTCCAGTTCTGGTTTATTTCTTTGCTCTTGGCTGACATGTGGCATTTCCTTACGAAAAATAAGTTTATTCAAGTGTGCTATTAGTATACTTTTTTTTAAACTAAAAAAAATAAGAAAGTATACTTGCAGTCTACTTTTTATGTACTTCTCAGAAATATACTTTATGTACTTCAAAAAAATATACTTCAAATTGCACTTAAGTATACTTGACTTATACTGACAGAAAAGTCTAAGTATTTGGGCTATACTTGTTGATCAAGATACTTAAAAGTATAATTAAGTATTCTTGGCTTGTACTTGTGTTTACTATCTTGATTGAGTAGCTTATTAAATACTTTTTTAAAACATAATATTACACACTTATAAACTAACATGTTCAAGTTTAAATACACTGTTAGACCTTACCAGGTTTTTTACAGTAAAATACTGGCAACACTGTTGCCAGTTATTTACTGTAAAAATGCACTAAAACTCGAATTAACTAATTTCACTTGCAGAAACCGACTGCATTAAACTGTCATTTAAAAGTATTAACTAAAATGTATAATGCATTAATAACAGGAGCAAAGTATTATTGCGAACTTATTTAATTAGAAACCACAATAATTAACTTTTGTAAATAAAGAGATTTCCACTGGACCAGCAACTACACAGTCACTGCCTTTTAAATAAAGCAACATGCAGCGTATCATCAATGTTTGTAGATCTTCTCCTGGACTGAAGCACAGGCTCTACTCTTCAGCACAACGGTGACCCAAAAAACAAGATTTTACAGTAAACTACTGGCAACAGTGTTGCCAGTATAAACCTGTTTTATAACTTACAGTTTATTGCTGTTAAAATACATTTTGTGGGTGTGTCTTTTTATCTTTCACTGTTAACCCTTTCAACTCCACAGGAAAATCCACACTACAAAGAGTAAAAAGTAACCGTAATAAATTGCATTGACTCATTTTTTAACACATCATACATAAACCAAAGAAAAAAAAAACAGAGCTACACAGTCATGTAGAAACACAGAGATATCAAAATTTAGCACATTAATCTCCACAATGGTGTCAATATTTTTTTTATTCATGCAGCAGTGCATGCTGGGAGTTTTATACTATCCTGGAACCCAGCATGCACTGCTGCATGAAACTTTTGATTGTTACCATTGTTAAGATTCATATTATAATTGTTGATGTCTGTGTGTGACTGACTCAAGCAGGATATTTTTTAAATACAATATATGATTATTATATTCTTCAGAAGACATGATTAACCAAAATATTAATTTCATGTTGTAGATTCACAGATTTATTTTATTCCCATAAATTAATGTAGGTTTCATATTAAATACCCATATACTCAAATATACAGATCTCAAAATCAGAAGAGTCCAGGATGATTGTGACATCATCACAAAAGCCAAAAACACCAGATCAACTTCCTCTTGACTTTTTCTTGCTACAACAAATGTGCTTTTTAAACTCACTGTTACAGCAGTCAGAGAGAGATAAATGTAAGAAGTCCAGGGACAAGAGACCAACTAAAGCAAATACTGATCTCCATTATGGTGACAACAAACTTTATTATTTTTACTTTATTATCTGTTAATTCTCAACAAGAACTTTTGTACATGTATGACAGAAATAATTATAAACTGGTTTGTAATCTGGATTCACACTCAGTGTTGCTGGAAGTCAGTTGTAGTTTTTGTGTTTCTCTTTTTTTGTGTGTTTTTTCAGTTCTTGTTTCTCTGTCCTTCAGTGATTTTGCTTATCAGGTGTTCATCAGTGTCTCAATTCACTCACTTATTTTCAGTCAAGTGGACTATATTAGTGAACTAATGTAGGGAATAGTGAATGAGGGTATAGGGTGTGATTGTGAACACAGTCTCTGAGTGTCGACTTTGAGAGCTGTAAATTCACAGTATATTCCTGTAGGCTAGTTTTGTTTTCTACGGTATATTACTGTTTTAATGGAAAATGGTATGATATTGTATTTTATACAGTATTTTACTGTAAAAAACCTGGTAAGGTCTAACAGTGCAGTATATTTCTGTGATTGGTCTGATTCCATGTGTGCATAGGCTACATTTGTAAGTTACTTTTCAGTTTGTGTATTACAATAAAAAAAAAAAGTTAATTTCAACACGGAACTATTCGTTTTCTTTCACTTAAGTGTTATCTGATTATGCCTATTCTTGTAAAGGTGCCCTAGAATTTGAAATTGAATTTATGTTGGCATAGTTAAATAACAAGAGTTCAGTACATGGACATGACATACAGTGAGTTTGTTTTACAGCACCATTGTTTTCTCCTTATTTAAATCTCGTTTTTAAAAAACACCCCTGAAAAACAGGCGAATCTCCACATAATACCGACTGTGACGCAACAGTCGGGATCATTAATATGTACGCCTCCAAAATTTGCATATGTCCGCGCTCAATGCACAGCCGAACCATCGAAACAAGCGCGAGGATCAGAGAGAAAATGGCAGATCATGGAAGTAAATGCTATGCTCCAGGCTGTGCAGGGGATGTGAGGACTTTTCATACCCTTCCCACAGAAAAGAAATGTCAACAGGCGTGGATGATGTTTATATATATAATCGGATATCGCAACAGTTTAATTCGAAGTTGTTAGTTTGCTCTGCCCATTTCACCACGGACTTATTTTCTAACCTGGGACAATATCAAGCTTCTCTCAGCGTCTCAAACTGAAGAAGGGGGTAATTCCAACTATATTCCCACAACCGGTAAGTAGTGATTTTATTAATGTTAATTTACACTGCGTTAGATTCAGCGCAAGATCCTATACAGTATCAAATAGCAAACTCCAAGTAACGAGCATACATAACTAAATAGTATGACAAAAGTATTTAAGCTGAGGTTAATATTTCTTGCCTGTGTTGTCATATAAATCTACAAAATAATACTGTAATGCATGTAAATTCCCTTTTTGTCAAATAATTGTACTTTCGTCTATTTCATCATTCGTCGGGGGCTATAGTTAACTACGTTAATTTAGTTGCTCACAGATAATGTTAGCTCACTCGATCCTTCGTCACATTCTCCACCACATAAGAAAGATCAAGCTATATTTATTTGACAAGGCATCTAACGTTAGTCCATTTGTTAAAATGTTTTAATTTTTGAAAAATGACGTATGATTATTTTGCACGCTTGTATTTCACATAGATAGACAGTAAGGTATTTCAGAGTGAACGCAGTGAAACAGCCAATCAGAGCAGAACTCCTCATTAGTATTCATGGTCCTTCCAAATAAGGTAAAAACAGACCATTTCATTCTAGGGCCAATTAGAGTCGAAAATGGGCCTGTAAACCCATATCTGGACATTTTAAATGCCCTTAAATAAGCCAATACCCTCTATGTAGATATCAGAGACAACATTAAAATATTATTTCAACATTCTAGGCCACCTTTAACTCCAGCTAGAATATGTCTATACCAATAAGTGGTACACGTTACTATGCTAAAAATAATTAACAATATTTAATGGAAACAAAGTAAATGGTGATTTAACAGGAAAATAATGGAAACACTGCTACCAGTTGCTTCCTGTTTTTTCTGCGATTCACAGTAAATTCCTGTTGAAAAACATTACAGGGGGTGCACTGTAAATAAACATTAATAGGAATGAACTGTTAAATGAACAGGGAAATAATGGTAACCCTGCTGCCAGTAATTTCCAGTTATTTAATAGGGAAATAATTAACACTGTAGTGAACTAAACCGATGAACCTGTAAATCTGTCTCGTGTTAGTTTGATGGTTTTATGTTGGTTTTGCCACTTTTCTCACTGCTCAACCAACCAGTCAAGATGGATTTCAGAAGTTGTTAATTGTGTAAATGATGATATAAATTCAATTTCACCACTGGTAAAGCATCTACTATAATACTTGTATTTGCAATTCACATATATAAATCATACATCTTGTGTATTTAGTCAGAGAATGTGTAAGTAATTTTGTTGCTCATTGTGACTTTACCACAAACTCACTGCAGGAGTGAGTATAAACTGATGGTTGAGGTGAATGTGTGTGAAGGAGGTGGAGCATTACTGACACTGACAGTCAATGATGTGACAGAAAACACACTTATTTCAGCAAGGGTGATTGAACTTCATCTCTTCATTTGTCTTTCATCACAAGATGCATCTGCACGTGTCCATTGCTCTTCTCTTCATTCTTCTCACTGGAGGTACAGAAAACATAGAGAGTTATGAATATTGAAGATATTTGGGGTGTAAATGGTCATTTAAAGTTTATTTTCATTGTCATTTCAGGATTCTCTCTGGAGTGTTATCAATGTCATGATGAACCAGATTTTACATGTAACGAAACAGTGATATGTTACGGTGAAGAGAGAAGTTGTGCGAGTTCAAGAAGAGTACTTTATATTGGTAAGTCAAGAGTGCACATTTACTTTTGTTGACCTTGAAAATACTTCTAAAATGATTGCAACAACTTATATAAAATAGTTTTAGAAGGTATAGCGTATCATGTCGAACAACGCTTTTACAAAGTATTTCCAATTAGTTACCAATTTTAGAGGTATAGTGATAAAAACAAGTCACAATATTATATTCATATTATATTCAGTAATTCAGTAATTTGACTTAAATGACAATTAATGGGTAATTTTTCTTGCCATTTAAGTGAAATTATTGAACTTAAATATACGAGCTTGATAAAAATGATAATTTTAGAAGAAAATTTCAGATGGCATTTAGAGGCTTTTGCATCTGAACTCTTCATATATATATATATATATATATACATGTATATATATGCATGTATGTATTTCATCCTAGTCAGCATATAAACTATAGAACTTGGATTTGTAAAAGTCTCATGAAAAATACAAGTTCAATACAAAAACAATCAACTTTAAATAAAGTTGGTATCAAATTTGTGTAATAACTGACCTCCAGTAATAACTAAGTAACCAACCCAAGCTGTTACTTCCTACTTTTGTTTCCCATTTTGTATTTAGCTGGTGTAAAGCAGGAAACCATTCAAAAAGCTTGTGTTGGAGCAAGTGCATGTAATAGCTGGTCTTTTACTGCAATACCCCTCAGAAATGAATATTCTGTCCAGTGCTGCGACACCGACATGTGCAACGACAGACCTGCCCCAGGTATGCTTCTTTATTTAGCCATGAATTAATGCGCATTTAAAGGTATATATGCAGCTCTGGTTCTGATTCTTGAATCTGATTGGTTGAGAAAACTTTCCACACTGTAAAACCCAAGAAGTTATGCTAACTCATTTCATTTGAGGAAAACGATTGCCTCAATTCAATTAAGTTTCTAAAAACAATAGATATGAGTACTCTGAACTTATTTTAATTGAGTCCACTAAAACAATGATATTTCTTTATACACAATTCAACTTTGCACTGCATTTAAATACTTTATATAGCTGAAACTTCACTATATTGAGTAAAAACAGTGAAACGACAAATTTTAAATGAACTCAGAATGCATGCAGTTACTGCTAGCTCACACTGTAAAACCCAACAAGTTAAGCTAAATCATTTCATTTGAGGAATGCCTCAATTCAATTAAGTTTATAAAAAAAACAATAGTTATGAGTACTCTGAAATTATTTCAGTTGAGTCACTAAAGTCAAGTCAAGTCATCCTCATTTATATAGCGTTTTTAACAATGTAGATTGTTTCAAAGCAGCTTTACAGAGATAAACATAATTAATAGAAGTAGATATACATTGCAGTAAAGAAATTAAGTGATTAAATAAGTGATTAATTAAGTGATTGTTGAGCATTGGTGATGAACGCCTGCTGTTATCAAGCAGAATCACAGAAGGAAAGAGAAACACAATAACTACAACTGACTTCCAGCCACAACCATTAGATGAAATCAGCTGAAGAGCAAAGAAGACATTCAGTCTGTGAAGATCTCAGCAGAGGAGGAATAAACAACTCCACAAACAGCATTACCAGCTTCACTTATTACTAACTTACTTTATTACACCAGTTTTTCCTCTGGCTGCTGAACCTGAGATAACTATAATATAACTATTGTTATGGCACAAAATCCAAAAGAAAATATGAGCATTTGGTGGTGTATAGATGATGAAAACCATAATTTAGTGACTTGGTTCTCTGATCTATTCAAGAGCCTAATCTCTGACTAAACAAGGGTAATAATCACAGTATAAGTCGGCTTGATACCATAGAGGTATCAATTAACATATTTTCTCTTCAGTTGATTTAACTTAAGCCTGTGGCTGAAAGTCAGTGGTAGTACCTGTGTTTCAGTAACAGGGTTTGTGATGTGAATATATTAATGGAACAACATGTTTGATTATTAAAAACCTCAGTGAATCAGTCTGTCTCATAGACCATAGACATATACACTAGACGTCACCTTGGCTACAGCAGTTCATTGGAACGAATGCGTCAATAGAGCCGCCATCTTGGAACAGGGGAGCCCCTTCTCTTTATGCATCAGCGTCAATGTATAGGCAAAGGTCTAACGGAAATAAAATCACCATAAATCGTCATGAATGCGATTTTCTAGTTTTTTGGTTCGTTCCAACAGTCAGACATGTATTTATCATCGAGTCCAGAGAAATTTCAAAAAAAAAAAAATGTTTTTTAAAAACATTCTTCCTAGTTCAGATTTCGTTCGTGAACATCCATACGCAGCACAAAAGTCCGGCATCATCCATGAATTTGAAGTACAGGCGGAGATAGCAGCGTCACCGATACTTCCTATGACAAGACCCCTGTTCCAAGATGGCGGCGGTTTTGACGCATGCTTAGAACCCCAAGGTGACGTCTAGTGTATATGTCTATGCTCATAGACCCCATTTACACCTGGTATTAAAATGCGATCTGTATCCAGATAAGTTATCCGGATAATAAGTGTTCTGATCTTACCTTTGCGTTTACACCTTGTATTTTTAATGCGTTCTCGTTATCCACATTGAGATCTGATCTCTGTCCTCCAGAGCAGAGACTATTTATATAAGAGACATATCACTTCCTCAATCCTCAATACAACTACATAGGGAAAACCTCTATGGGGAAAACCCGTAACGTCAAAGATGGTGGTTGTATTCAAATGTCCCGCCCCTCCCGCTGGACAGCCAATCGTCTGCTTTTAACAGTCAAGCCGGGAAACATTTAAGCCTATCGTCTGGTTCCACTGACGCATGCGCACAGTTGAGGTTTGCGACAGCGGAGACGAAAACCCTTGCGCATGCGTAGTAAAAGTATAACCGGTGGGGGGAAAGGCGTTTTAAACCTTATTTTGGGGCAAAGTCATCAAACTTTTTCAGCGATTTTTAACATATTTTACTGCTGTTTCTATACATGCCGTTTTTATGTCCCGGTGACCAGTGAAAAGTGCAGTTCTGACTCTCTGCCCATTTATTTAGATAGGAGCCTGGTCTTGTTAGTCCGAAATAGCTGCCCGGAGGCATTGCCAAGATGGCGGTCGAGTGGCATGACTTGCCTAAAAGGACTTTGTCCAGAGTGACACATGCGCGTGAGCACGGGAAATCAGCTGTAGTGTGTCATTTTCAACGTTTTTCTATTACGAGCTAACAGAAAAGACGACAGGCCCTGTTTGCAGCTGTTGTTTTTGCGGCTACTGTGAATGCTACGACAGTGAACCCGGACCGGTCTCTGTGGATGAGAGAACGGAGTAATGAGTGGTGGGAACGTCTTGTCTTGGGGTCTTTTGGCAAAGATGACTGGATGGCAAACTTCAGAATGAACCGACATTTGTTCGACTACATCTGCGAGAAGTTGCGGCCTCTGCTGTCACGAAGAAATACTCTGCTGCGGTCGTCGGTGTCTGTGGAGAAGAGAGTAGCAGCTGCGCTTTGGTATTATGCCACAGGGTCTGGGTACAGGACGGAAGAATGACGTTTGGCAGGTACGAAGATGTACGAATGCGATCACGTCGTACGGATTGCGTTTACACCTAGTAAAGATCCGAACACAATGCGAGCCAGACTACCTCAAGATGTGGTCAGGCAGATCCGATCACAATCCGATCACAACGCATTTACACTTGCATTAACATGCGTTTTTTATTATCCGTGATATTAAATGTGATAACTTTCACATTTTAATACCAGCTGTAAATGGAGTCATAATGATCACCAGATAATCATCATAAATTGATTTCAGTAGCTTTCTTTGCTGCTGTAAATATGTTTGACAAACACACTGTCACAGAAGCCAGTACAAACGTAAAATATGTATCATAGAGTTGTGACGTTCGCGAACGAACCGATTCTTTTGAACGGCTCATAAACATGAACGATGAGAGCCGAGTCGCGGCTGGAGGGGAGCCGTTCTTTCTGTCGTTCTTTTTTTCCTATGTGTGTTTCCCTATTTTTTTACAGTCTATGTGTGTTTCACACAGATGCACACAAATTAGCTCCTCAGTTAGGGGAAGGGGCGCACCCAGCGCAGGGGTGCTACTGCCTAAAGCCTTGTTTAAACTCGACGCGTCAGCAAGAGCGCGAGTCTCCACAGACTGCGCGCACGTCTCCCCAAACGGACGAGGCGTTTATACTCGATGCGCTCGCCGTTGTACAATTCTGTGAAACGACAGGAGGCGACTCAAGTAAATGTCCTCTAACCATGAGGAATCAACGGAGAGAAGAAGAAAGGTCCACACGTGACAATGTTTATTTTAGTACATCACAACCAATAACACTACAAAAAGAATCGTGTAAAATACAGTAAAGCATGAGATTATTACTTATGACATTAGAACAAAATATTTGGATATAAAAACATGTATGCAGGCTATACAAATAAATTAACGATCTCTTAAATATTTTCTAATTTCACTAAACATCTCATTAAGTTTCGTGGACATTTTATAAAACATGGATCTTTTTATTAACAAGGCTTATGCTATTGTAGGCTAATTTTGTAAACATAAGCAACTGATTTAGACGCGCAAACTGAGAGCCGTGCAATGAGACGTCATGCTCGGGCAGATTCGGCTTGAAGTCGCTCATCCTCGGATGCGGCGCCGCGCGCGCTGTTACAAAAAAAGCCGTGCACACCGCCAAGCGAAATGAGGTCTTGCGCACCCAACACGCACGACCGCCCACACCGCAATGACGTAATTTTTACCTCGCGCTCTTGCGGACGCGTCGAGTATAAACAAGGCTTAACAGCATGATGACCCCTTATTTACACTGCACGCGTCTGCAGCGTGTTAAGCCTTGTTTATACTCGACACGTCCGCACGAGCGCGAGTCTCCGCTGACTGCGCGCACACCTCTCCAAACAGACGAGGCGTTTATACTTGACGCGCTCGCCGTTGTGCTATTCTGTGAAATGACAGGGGGCGACTCGGAGTAATTCTCCTCTAAACCACCAGGAATCAGCAGTGAAGAAGTAGTTTGCCGTTTATTAGTAGTTTATTAATTGCTGATTCATAAAAGAGTAATAAATGCAGTATGTTTATTGTAGCCTACTTTCACTGCATGTAAACTAAACAACTGAAGCCTTATTGAAGAGTGTTTAAACCATTTCATCAGCAGGGCTTACTTCTGTTATTCTATGCTTATTTTGTAAATGTAACCAATTACTTTACACAAGTGCAAACTGGGTGCTTAATGCAAATGTGTTCCTATTCACAAAATGAGAGGCTTTTATGGTCACCCATCAATGCAAATGTATCTGTGTATAGAAGGATATGAACATGCTGGTACAGACGTACCAGTTCGGCCAGATTCGGCTCGAAGTCGTTCATCTTCGGGTGCGGCGCCGTGCGCGAAGTTACAAAAAGTGCCGTGCACACCGCCAGGCGAAATGGGGTCTTGCGCACCCAACGCGCACGACCGCCCACACCGGAATGACGTCATTTTTGCCGCGCGCGCTTCGCGCTCTTGCGGACGCGTCGAGTATAAACCAGGCTTTACGGCTGTGACGCGGCTACCGGAGTTGATCGCGGCCATTCTAGTCAATGCTTGTGTTTACACCAGCCGCGACGCGGGGCGTTTCAGAAGCGTCCCAGGTGCGGCTCTCTGCACCGCTTCGCTAAAGATAGGCGCCTAGTCTATTTTTGACGGATGCGCGTCCAAGCCGCACCGTAAATACAAATTAAAAGTAAAAAATATCCTGTCAATTTCAAAATAAACACCCTGTGCAAACTCCAAATGGTATAGATGGGTTTCCATTTCTCTAATTACCCATTATCCTCTGCGGCGACCGCCATGTTGTGTGTCAAAGCTGTCATGCTCATGTTTACCGCCTATTCATTAACCCAAGTATTTTTGATTCTTTTGTGTTGAGATAACGATGACAAATTCCTTCAAACCTGGCGACAAGGTTAAAGTTATTTACAGGGACACATTAGACGATGTTTGCAAGGCAAGATATGATGAGAAATTGAGTTATATCGATGGAAAGGATCCTTACACAATGTCGGAAGAGGACTGGTCATGTAATTTTTTTGTATGCGTTTTAAATCTGTGTGTTATTCGTTCAATAAAATTTTTGTCCCGCCAAAGTCTTATTTGATCGGTGAGTAATGTAGATGAACTGCTGCGCTTGTGACAGGACGCATGATTAACTGAAAGAACTAGCAGAAAGAGAGAGAGACGGTCGCGCTCGCGCACTCCCTCTCTCTTCGGAGCCAGGCTAAAGTGTAAACAAGACTTCACCGTCTCCAAACTAAGCGCTGTCTTGCTCTCACTCCCTCATGGAAAAGTTAGTCTTAAACTTAATATTTAAACTTGAATCAAATGTATTGTATGAAATGTTTTTTTAGAGCATACACTGTTTTAAATCGACAACATGTGCGTACGGCTCGCATGCATTTAAAGGGGTCATGAACTTGCTTTTTAAAATTGTTTATATTGTTGTCTGAGGTCAACTTATATCGTGTGCTTGGTTTTTACATTCAAAAACATTTAAATGAATAAGTAATAGGCTATTTTCTACCCTAGTTTTGAGCCTAGCTCAAAAACGCTCGGTTTTTATGGGCGTCTCGCACTGAAGACTTGGAAGTAAACGCCCACTGATGTGAGTGGATAACAGTTTTGCATGTTATAATGAGTTTCAACTGGTCAGTAACGATTAGACTGATATACATACACATAATTATTAGATATCAGACGATCTGTAACAATGCAATACTAGCCTATCAGATTATTATTACTTTTTAAATAAAAATTTTACTCACATAAGTGTGTTGCACCATTCATGTCACCGTCGGATCCAATATAGAAGGCACAGCACTGTTCTCTTTCATAGGTTCTCTCAACGCTGCGGAAAGCGCAGTGGGATATTCTCTGAATGTGCCGATTGTCTGAAGCCTTATAGAATCACGCCAATTCATTGGCTGATGGCGTCCGCGCAATATGGCTCCGCCCCGACGCTCTTACGTCGCATCATACGTATTCGCGCGCGCGCCATCTGCTCCTCAGATTTCTCTGCCTTCAGAACGAAGCGGTCACGTTTGCCCTTCGCTCGTGATTTTTCTGAGCTACAATTACATTTGGATTATTCTCGGCGCTTCTGCGACTGTTCAAGCGGAACTCTGTTTCTCCTTACGGTGAAGCTGCCATGGATTACAGACGCTGTACTCCGCCATGTGCTCGTTACATCGCTAACGACGACCCACACAGTAAGTGCGTTAAATGTTTGGGTTTTTCACATGCGCGTGAGGCAGTTATAGGATCGTCTAAATGCAAATTCTGTGAAAATTTGTTGCTCAAAACCCTCAAATTGCGGCTCGCGGTCTTTGAGAGGGAATCATTCGTCTCCCCCTGTCGCGCTCCCGAGGCCTCTCGAGGATCCGCGACCTGGGGTTCGGATGTAGAGCTTGAGGATGCGGAGTTCGAGCAGACGAGCCCCGCTCTTTCTCTCCCTCCCTCCCCTCGGCACGCGCGAGACATGCCAGTCGAATTTTCACACGATTATTTGCGCCCCAGCCCGGGAGCACGCGACGCGGTTTCTTTCGGGCTGGAGGATATACTTTTTACCGAGGCTTCCGACTCCGAGGATTTCGGGCCTACTCTCGCCGACGAGGTTATTCCGCCGAGCGGCCAGGAAGCGCGGCCTACTGCGGCCTACGCGGAGCTCGTTGACGTGCTTTCGCGCGCTACGGAGAAGCTCACTATTGATTGGCCCGACGAGCCACGTGAGTCTCAGTCGTCGAAACTCGACGAAAGGCTTCTCAGTGGCCCTAATTCTAGGCCTCAACGGAGGAAGCTGCCATTTTTCAGTGATCTGCATCATGAGATCTCCAGATCCTGGAAGCAGCCTTTCTCTTCGCGCCTCACTAATGCGGCTGCTGCTGATTTCACCAACCTGGTAGGTTCTGTGGAACAGGGCTATTCCGCCATTCCGGCGATTGAGGAAACTTTAGCCGACCATCTTGCTCCGTCGTCTGCGCCGTCCTGGAAGTCGCGCCCCCTTCTCCCTTCTAAAGCATGTAGGACTACTTCCTCTCTGATTGGGAAATCCTACATGGCGGCTGGGCAGGCAGGCATGACCCTGCACACTATGGCCATTCTTCAGGCCTACCAGGCGGACGTCCTGAAGGAAATGGACGAGGGTGACGGTGTGACCCCTGAAGCGGTCAAGGAGCTTCGTAAGGCTACGGATTTAGCCTTAAGAGCCACCAAGCATACCGCACGTGCTATAGGTCGCTCTATGGCTGGTTCTGTTGCGGTGGAGCGCCACTTGTGGCTTAATCTCACGGAGATCCGTGATAAAGAGAAGGTTTTCCTCTTGGACGCCCCCATTTCTCAAACAGGGTTGTTTGGTGAGGCGGTCAACACAGTGGTTGAGAAATTCCGCTCCTCCAAATCCCAATCGGCCGCGTTCAGACAGTTCATGCCCAGGAGGGCTAGGGAACCTTCTGTCCCCCCCCCGGTGCGACCCAGAGAACGTCCCTCTCATAGACCGGAGTTCTCTTCCAGAAGAAGCGAACCAGGGCATCCCCCACCTGCCGGTTTGGGGAGCCCGCGGTCGCCCGTTTCCCCGTCAACGGCCTCACAAGCGCCTCCAGTTGAAGCGGTCCGACAAACCGACTGCTCCGGCGGCGCAGAGCCGTTCCTGACCCTCCGGTCAGAAAAAGGAGAGCTCCTCTGGTTCCTCAGGGTTGGGTCAGACCGCGCAAGCGTTTCTGCCCACCTCCCAGCTCTCCTTTCCTTGCCCTGTCACCTTCGCCACTCAGAGTGTCTCGAAGTGCAGGCCATATTTCACCTTCTCTACTCAGTCTGGGTAGACGCTTTCGGCTTTCTCCCCTCACCCCCCACGCTCTCTATAACTACCGGCCGCATCCTCGGAGGCACTTTCCGTTTTCCTCCGAAGCAGGCGGACCTGGTCACCATGACCCCAATCTCGATGCCTCCCATCACGTGCCAGGACGCCGATGGCCCTCCTGCACAGTCAACCTCTTTACCCCAGGAGCGTCAACACGGCACCCTTACTCAGGTATGTCGTCTGCATTACAACATCCCTCCTCCTCTATCACATTTCCTTCCAGAGTGGGAACGCTTACCAGGGGTATCGTCCTGGGTTCTTCGCACGATTCGGTTCGGCTACACTCTTCAGTTTTGCCGCAATCCCCCCTGTTTCAACGGGGTGTTTCCTACTGTAGTAGACAGCGCCGCTCAGGCTTCTGTACTGCAGCAGGAAATCTCTTCACTCCTTCTCAAAGGAGCAATAGAGGAGATTACTCCAGGGGAAACCGAGCGGGGCTTTTACAGCCGTTACTTCCTGGTCCCGAAGAAGGGCGGCGGTTTGCGTCCCATACTGGACCTCCGCCGGCTGAACTTCGCCCTTTACAAAGGGAAATTCAAGATGTTGACGCTGAAAGCTATCATATCTCAGATTCGGCCAGGGGATTGGTTCGTGACGATAGACCTAAAGGATGCTTATTTTCACATCCAGGTTGTACAGCGACACAGGCAATTCCTCAGGTTCGCCGTTGGAGAAAGGGCGTTCCAGTACAGGGTCCTTCCCTTCGGCCTATCTCTAGCTCCAAGGACATTCACAAAGTGCATGGATGCAGCTCTGGCCCCATTGCGGCTCCAGGGCATCCGTGTTCTAAATTACCTGGACGATTGGCTCATTTTAGCCCAATCCAGGGAGCTAGTGGCCCACCACAGAGACGTCGTTCTGAGTCATATCCAGTCTCTCGGTTTGAGGTTGAACTCGGAGAAGAGTGTTCTTGCTCCGGCTCAAAGCACCGTTTTCTTGGGGGTGAACATGGATTCCGTTCTCATGCAGGCCCGTTTGGCCCCTGCACGGATTTCCAGCTTGACGACATGCTTGGCTCGTTTTTCACTAGGCCATCATGTGTCTGTGGGCACCTGCCGCAGGATGCTGGGCCTTATGGCTGCGGCCTCCTCCGTGCTACCGCTGGGCCTACTCCACATGAGACCCTTCATGTGGTGGGTGAAACTCTCAGGGGTTCGACCCTCCGGGTCAACCCTTCGCCTACTGAAGGTATCGCGCAGTTGCTTTCGAGCCCTGTCAGTTTGGCGGGACCCTCTTTTTCTTCGGAAAGGGGTCAGCATGGGTGCGGTATCTCGTCGCCAGATGATTACGACGGATGCCTCTCTCACCGGCCGGGGAGCGGTTTTCGAGGGCAGACCAGCGTGTGGGGTCTGGACCGGAGAGGCTCTCTCCTGGCACATAAACTGCCTGGAGTTAAGGGCCGTTTTTCTGGCTCTGCTTCATTTCCTCCCTCTTCTGGAGGGTCACCATGTCATTGTCAGAACGGACAATATGGCAGTGGTGTCTCATGTGAACCGGCAGGGAGGTTCTCGGTCGCGCACCCTAGACAGGCATGCGCGTCACCTTCTCCTGTGGTCTCAGAGCAGATTCCTATCTCTAAGAGCGGTTCATGTCCCAGGGGTTCTGAACCTCGCAGCAGATTTTCTGTCGAGACAGAAACTCCGATCGGGAGAATGGATGTTGAACCGCCAGACGATGGCTCTAATCTGGAAGGTTTTTGGAGAGGCGGAGGTGGACCTCTTTGCATCTCAAGAGTCATCCCAATGCCCTCTTTGGTTCTCCCTGAGTCCCCCGGCCCCATTGGGGATAGATGCGTTCGCTTACCCTTGGCCAACGCAGAAACTCTATGCCTTCCCGCCCATCAAACTGATCCCGGCGGTCTTGGCCAGAGTGAGAGAGAGCAGAGTCCGCCTCCTCCTGGTAGCTCCGTTCTGGCCATCTCAGCCATGGTTTTCGGAGCTAGTTCCTCTACTGGAGTCTCCCCCCTGGAGGATCCCGGTCAGGGAAGATCTGCTGTCCCAGCTACAGGGCAGGATATGGCATCCTCGCCCAGACATGTGGAAGCTGTATGTTTGGCCGATCAGAGGCCGTTAGCATTAAGCTCTGGTCTCCCAACTGACGTTCAGGAGACTATTGCGAGTGCTAGAGCTCCTTCTACAAGGAGATTATATTCTTCCAAATGGAAGGTTTTTGAGACTTGGTGTTTGGCACATGATAAGAGCCCAGTTAACTGCCCTGCTGGTTCAGTACTGGAATTCCTGCAGGAGAAGTTTGCGGCTGGAGCAGCCGCTACCACTCTCAGGGTTTATGTCGCGGCTATTGCAGCGCATAGGGAATCGGATGAGATTCCCCTAGGCAAGTTAAGGTTAGTTTCTGCCTTTATGCGTGGGGTGAAGCGCCTGAAACCGGCTCGCTCCCCTAGAGTCCCCTCATGGGATCTTTCTGTTGTCCTAGAGGGTTTGACGAAAGCCCCCTTTGAGCCCTTGGAGTCAGCTCCGGATAGGATTCTGACTCTTAAGGTTTCTCTTTTGTTAGCTTTGTCCTCGTTAAAGCGGGTGGGAGACTTACAAGCTCTTTCTGTTAGCGAGTCCTGCTTGGACTTTGCCCCTGGCCTGGTCAAAGTTTCCTTGAGACCGAGACCAGGGTATGTCCCCAAGGTTCTTTCCTCAAGTTTCCGCTCTCAGGTAGTTAACCTTAATGCTTTCCACCCTCCTCCATTTTCATCTGAGGAAGATAGGGAGCTTAACTTGCTCTGCCCAGTTCGTTCTCTTAAGATATATGTAGACCGCTCAGGCGGTTGGAGGAAATCTAACCAGCTTCTGGTTTGTTTCGGTGCTAGCCGCCGTGGGCTTGCTGCATCGAAGCAGAGGATTTCTCACTGGGTCACAGAGGCTATCTCGTTGGCTTATGGGGTGCGTGGCTTGCCTTCACCTCTTAACATTAGAGCACATTCCACCAGAAGTGTAGCATCTTCTCAAGCTCTTTTCAGAGGAGCACTTTTGGAGGATATTTGTGTTGCGGCAGGCTGGTCCTCTCCGCATACTTTTGTAAGGTTCTATAGCTTGGATCTTGACATGACCCCGGGTTCCCAGGTTCTTTCTGTTTGAACTCGTTTCGGTCGTTGTCTCTTTTATCTACCAGTCATAAAAGCGCTCTAGCTTGGCGAGTTTGGTAGTCCGTTCCCACTGCGCTTTCCGCAGCGTTGAGAGAACCTATGAAAGAGAACGTCTCTGGTTACTTACGTAACCTATGTTCTCTGAATAGGGAACGAGACGCTGCGTTAGCGGCCAAGCTCCTCGCGCTGCTGACAGTTTCTTTTCGGCAGAGAAATCTGAGGAGCAGATGGCGCGCGCGCGAATACGTATGATGCGACGTAAGAGCGTCGGGGCGGAGCCATATTGCGCGGACGCCATCAGCCAATGAATTGGCGTGATTCTATAAGGCTTCAGACAATCGGCACATTCAGAGAATATCCCACTGCGCTTTCCGCAGCGTCTCGTTCCCTATTCAGAGAACATAGGTTACGTAAGTAACCAGAGACGTTTTTTAATCTTAATCGGTCTGCAAATCCAGTCTCGACTTGTGTCTTGTTTACAAAACAATCCTCAGTGAAATCAAGCGAACAAACGGACCCTCATCAGCTGGAACGTCATTAAAAATAAAGTTTAAGTATTCCTATTGGAATCCAGAGGAAGCTTAGGCAGCGACTGTCTTCTTCCACAACCAGGCACTGCACAATATTTTGTAAACGGCATGTTTATTGCTCGGTAGCTCGATCCGGTTTGTCATCATGAGGTCTATGTTATTTAGCTATGCGTGTAATGCGCGAATTGGTGGGCGGGGCTAAACCGACCGTGTTGAAGTAGCCGTTGATCTTCTTCTGCGGGGGTGGTGTTTTATCCTTTATCAAAAGTTCCCCACTTTGAAAAACGACTCGTTTGCTGAACCTGGTGTCAATAAAAGCATTTATTGGACTAACAAGGACGTTTTCAGTTCTGAAACTTACAGGATATTCTTATAATATGATGACCTCTTAGATGTCAAAAGCTCAAGTAAAATTTGATTTCTCAGTTCATGACCCCTTTAATGTATTTGTGTGTGTACTCTTCTCTGGGCGTACTGTAGTCGCTAGTGTGTTTCTGCACTGACAAGGAGCCATGTGATCAATGGCTAGCCTAGGCTAACACAATCATCGTAATGTGCATGATAATCATGAAAATAAAACAACGTAGAATTAAAGGAACTCAGCTTTTATCAATTATTACCTGAGATAAAATGATCGGAGCAGACTTTATAGTGTCTAACGTTAACAAAGATAAACAAATACAGTAACAAATGTATTGCTCATGGTTAGTTCATGTAAGTTAATACATTAACTAATGAACCTTATTGTAAAGTGTTACCTTATCATGCTCCGTAACACAAACGCTTGAGCCACTTGACACACAAGATGGCGCCGTAAGGAGCTACGGGAGAAATGTGACGTCATTGGAAACCTATCTATTGTACACCAATATATATTGTATATAATAATAAAAAAAGTCGCTTCGCTTCTGAAACGCTCCTGGTGGGAGTTGATACTGTGTGGAGGACGGAATAAAACCTTGTCGGAGCCTTAATGAGCCGCAGACGTGTGCAGTGTAAATAAGGGGTAAATAAAGCCTTGTTTATACTCGACGCGTCCGCAAGAGCGCGAAGGTGCGCGCGGCAAAAATGACGTCATTGCGGTGTGGGCGGTCGTGCGCGTTGGGTGCGTAAGACCCCATTTCACCTGGCGGTGTGCACGGCACTTTTTGTAACATCGCGCGTCGCCGCATCCGAAGATGAACGATTTCGAGCTGAATCTGGCCTGTACCTACGTCTGTACCAGCATGTTTATGATCCTTCTATACACATAGACATTTGCATTGATGGGTGACCATAAAAGCCTCTCATTTTGTGAATAGGAACAGATCTGCATTAAGCACCCAGTTTGCACCTGTCTAAAGTAGGCTAACTGCTTACATTTACAAAATAAGCCTACAATAGCAGAAGTAAGCCCTGCTGATGAAATTAAGGTTTAAACAATCTTTAATAAGGCTTCAGTTGTTTATCTAGTTTACATGCAGTGAAAGTACAATAAACCTACTGTATTTATTACTCTTTTTATATGAATCAGAAATGAACAAACTACTAATAAACGGCAGACTACTTCTTCACTGCTGATTCCTGGTGGTTTAGAGGAGAATTACTCCGAGTCGCCCCCTGTCGTTTCACAGAATAGCACAACGGCGAGCGCGTCAAGTATAAACCCCTCATCTGTTTGGAGTGGTGCGCGCGCAGTCAGTGGAGACTCACTCAAGTTTACTACTCTAGGCGTGGTTTTGAGCCAGCGCCCAGTCTAGAACAGAGGACCTGCAGGAGACTTCCCACCCCGTCTCCATATGCTCTACTTCAGGTGTGCCCAACCCTGCTCCTGGCGATCGACTGTCCTGCACAGTTCATCTCCAACCCTAATCAAACACACCTGAAGGTCTTCAATTAAGGTCTTAACAACCAATTAAGGTCTTCAGAATTACTTGAAAATTAAAGGCAGGTGTGTTTGATCAGGGTTAGAGACAAACTGTGCAGGACAGTCGATCGCCAGGAGCAGGGTTGGGCACACCTGCTTTACTTCTATTGGATAGACGCGTCGCGTTTGGCGGATTCATTTGCATAAAGCTGGGCATCGGCCAGCTTTTGGACGCACGACAATTTTCAAAATGAAGCGCCGCCTTCCCCGAATGCTTTGCGGGCGCGACAAAGTCGCGTGACGTTACCCATAGGAATAAAGTGGAGTGCGGCGTGACTGAAGTGTCGCGCGGACAAGTGGATCTCTACCGTTAAGGGGTGATAGTTGTGCACGCGCCGCGCGCATCCTTTGAGTACTCCAGTGGAAAAAAATAACCTACGTGCCTCTTTCATTGGGTAGGAGCGGAGCCAATAACTTGTGCACGCTGCCGTCACATGGTTACTCCAGTAAAAAAAAAAAAAAAACACACTGTATTTATTTACATTGCATTTTGTGTTCATGTTCATGTTATTGTATCTACAGTATATATTTACAACTTTAGATATTTTTTGCTTTTTTTATCAAAATGTTCTTGTGGTATTGTATGAATAACATATTAAGTCAACATAGCTTTACACATACACACACTTTGTACTAAAGGTAAATCCAAAATAGTGATGTCACTTTCTAAGCAGAGGGATGTTGTGTGCAACCCTATGGAATATAGTCCACACATGACAAATAAGGTAATAATCAATATTTCAGAATAATTCAAACTCAGATATTGGTGTGTGATATCTGAGTTTTAATTATTTGACTACAAATCTCACCTCATCATTCCTCCCAGTGATTATTTCCAGGATAAACTGAGATGCTCCCAAACTGGCTTCTTAAAACTGATTAAATATTTAAAAAGAGCCAAAAGAGCTCTTTGAAAGGAACGGATCGCCAATATCCGGATCCCCTCAAAGAGCCATAAATCCCATCACTAATAAGAGTTAAGAGCCCAACTAATGGAAACACTAATCACTGTCATGGTAACCTTAAATTAACAGAGTTAAACCTCTGTTAATTCTTAATAAAACACTTGTAGATGTCTGACATAAATAAAGTCAGTCTGGTTAGTAATAAGCAGAGGTGGAAAGTCCATCGGTCAGAAAGTAAAAGTCCTGCCATATGTTTATTCCACCCATGAACTCAGTCAGCTGATTTCACTAATTAGTTCTCCTGTCTGAATTAGCAAATCCAGGTGATTGGAACAAAATACTGAGGAGGAGTTTTACTTTCTGATCCTGGACTTTACACTTCTGCATAGCAATGCCACATGTCAGCCAAGAGCAAAGAAATAAACCAGGGGCCTCATTTATAAACATTTGCGTACGATTTGCGTCAGAAGTGGCGTACGGATGAAACATAGGACGTGCGTGTGCACAGAAATATTCGGATTTATAAAACCGTGCACACGCACATCCTACGCAGTTTTCCCTTAATAAGTCACAATCATTTCTAAATGTAGCGCAGCTTTTGCGGCTTCATGTCACGCCCATTGTTGCCCATAAATAGCCGTGAAACGCCCATAGTTGCCCATAAATAGTCCGTGAAATGCCCACAATTTAATATTCATCGATTGCGAAATCATGGCAAATACAGAGAAGAAATGTAACTTCACTCAATGTCAAGTAGAAATTATAGTTGGTGAGGTTTAAAAGAGGAGTAAAATGTTGTTTGGAGGGCACAGTGTGGGCATTACTAATGCCAAAAAGGCACTTGAGTGGGAAAAGGTTGCAGACACCGTTAATGCTGCAGCCTCACAACCTCGGACCGTGGCCGAAATAAAACAGAAATGGTCAGACATCAAAGTCGATGCAAAAAAGCGTCTAGCGCTCCATTATTGTGATGGCATCATGGCATTTTATTACCATCCATTTGATTGCATCTGACAAGCTACAGATGTGTTATGAGGATGAATTGCATAACATGCCAATATTATTGCAGAACATATTTCACTTTTCTTTTTGCAAATATGTTCATTTGCATTTCTGTTGTAATCTTCGGTTGATTTTGTTTGTTTTACACTGCAGATCGATCAAACGGTGTTTGTGTAGTAGGCTGTAAATTTTAATATTTGCTTTGTGAAGTCTTCATTTTATTTATGAGAGGCAGTATTGCCATTTCTTTAACACAACGGTCTACAGTTTCACACACTTTCACGTGTTTCTTCCATCTGCCGACGGTGTCGCCATTTCTCATTTCACCTGTTTTTGTGCGTACGCCTGGGTCAGAGCTTGCGTGAAGGACCGCACATTTTCCCGTCAAGTTTGCTTTTCATAAATACCAATTCTGCCCTACAAAGGCAAAGCGCAGTAACTACACATTTGGTAAAAAATTAGTTAAGACTTGTAATGGGCTTTATGACATGTGTTCTGTCTTGTGAAAAAATATCTGGGTTAAATTATGTCCCGTTTCGGAGATGCATTACCACTAATCTACCCATAACATGTTTGACTGGCTGGTATAAAAAACTTCAAAGGCCTTTTTCTCAGTTTATTTGTTTGCGTAGTTACTGCACTTTGCCTTTGTAGGGCAGAATTATTGCGTAGAGAGTGGCGTACGCCTTCTTTTGTGCATACGCAACGTTTATAAATGAGGCCCCAGAACTGGACCTTATCGTAGGGCTGGGCGATATATCGCACGATATTGTTATGTGCACCTCGTCAATAAAGCCGGTTCCTTGATTAGTAGTAAATCTCCTTCACCTGCTTTCAGATTGAGCGGTATTTACTACAAAGAGGCGTAGTTAACTGAAAAGCTGAGCCATATCACATTAATATCGCGGACGTATCGCCAGCGATATTTAATGCGATATGGCTCAGCTTGTCAGTTAACTACGGCTCTTTGTACACAGCAAAAACTCCAGTGTTAAATTAACAGTCCTGCGAATGTATATGAGTCCACACTCAAGAGTGTTGAAGTTAATGAGATAATTAAGTGAATAATTTAGTGATGATTGAGCATCTGAAGAAGGAGAAAATCTCAAATTGTAAGCCACCGTTATGGCGATCATTGTTTGCTTTAGTCGGGCTCTTGACCCTTATATTATTAACTTTAGACTTTGTTTTGGCTGTTGTTTCTGAGTTCAGGGCTCTCAAGTTTTATCAAAAGTTTAGAGTGAGATTTAGGGGAGGATCCACTCAAATATTTGCAGCAGCGGTCCCTCCACCCAACCAATTTCGCTTCAATTTTTGCTAGCAGTTCAATTTAGCCTATTGTTCATAATTGACCAGCACAAATGGAAATTATATCAGTTTGTAAATCTGGTAAAAAGACAAATTCATCCAAATAAAATAAATAGTTATATTTAAAAAAATACAAATTTATTGAAAAAAAAAATAATAATATTGACCCCAAAGAAGCCAACTGAACATCAGTGCTCAATGTACATAACATTGTGTCATAGCAACTTGCCCTGAGCATGTATGTCAAGACCCAAACCTGTCACCTTTACAGGGGTCATCGGCTGCCCATTTTCCACAAGTTGGTATGATTCTTTGGGGTCTTCATGTAAAGTTTGTAACATACTTTTTTAAAAATTTCTCAATGGTTGTGTAAAAAAACCACCCTTTTTACCTCCTCAAAAACACCTCTGTTCACAGTGACACGTTTCGGTGCATGTCTCTTTAAATGATAATGAGCAACAAATTTTTGGCTTTATGAGGATTAAAAAAAGTGAATGGATTTTTTCAATGCATGGTGATTGTGTGTCCACACACTGCAAAGACACATTTATTTGCAAACACCATATAAAAGTGTATTTTGCATCCGATGACCCCTTTAAAAGCAGTTGGAGAGTTTTTGAATGCATCAAAAATAATTTAGCACAAATTTGGCTATACTCCTCAACATCAGCTCTCACTGTCTTTGATCACAGGCAAGAGATATCGTCCAGGAATCGTAAAATCAATGCTAAAAAAAATTAAATAAATGAAAAGGTCCGCAAACCGCATTCGTCAGATCTTGCTCTATCAACTTCCACTCCGTGTCTTCACGTGTTGTCTAGTAATGAACGTGCTTGCAGCGGTAACACATAATTTACCCGGATACAACTAATTCTAATTTCTGATTGGCTGGTAGCTGGCATTTAACTCTGTAACTCGAGACAGATGATATGAACACGGCAGAGAACTTCCCTCCGTTTGCCTGCGCCTCGTCCATTTATCGTATAGCGGGACAAGTTTCCTTACTCCTCAGCGTGAGAAATACAAGGTGTGGTGTGTGAGCGTGTGAACGGGTTGAAATGCGTGTGTCTCACGCCAAATGCGTGAGACTTGAGAGCCCTGTGAGTTATATCTGCCAGATGATCAAAGAAAAAAAAGTGATCTACTGATGTTGGTTATATTATGACAATCATCATTTGAACTTCATGTTTGTGATTTATGCTGTTGGTAACAGACATCAAGGTTCACACAGACATCAAGATTCAGTTTATGCATCTCAACAATGGTGATGAACAGAATATTCAATTAGAAAAAGTAAATTACATAGACAATTCAGATCAAAATGTATTCATACCACAATGCATGATGGGAGCCATTAATGAGTTTTGATTGGTGGCAGCCACTGCAACATGCTTTATTATTATTGACAAACAAAATTTAAATTGATAGTATAAGGGTCAAGAGTTCAACTAAAGCAAACACTGATCGCCATAACGGTGGCTTACAATTTGTGATTTTCTCCTTCAGTGATTCTGCTTGTTAACATCAGGTGTCTTCAATAATGCTCAATCATCACTAAATTAATCATTAAATTATCTCATTAAATTTAACACTCTTGCGTGTTAATTTAACACTCATATCTGCATCATATCTTCCATCTGAAAGCAGGTGAAGGTGATTTACTACTAATCAAGGAACCGGCTTTACTGACGAGATGCGCATAACAATACCGTGCGATATATCGCCCAGCCCTACCTTATCAAAGCCAAAAAATCTGTGTATTAAATATGGAGTAATTTCAGTCACAGCCTTAGATGAAATCAACTGAAGAGAAAAGAAGACATTAAATCTGTGAAGATCTCAGCAGAGGAGGAATAAACAACTCCACAAACAGCATTACCAGCTTCACTTATTACTAACCAGACTGACTTTATTTCTGTCAGACGTCTACAAAAGTTTTTTTTTATTTTTTTTATTGAGAATTAACAGAGGTTTAACTCTGTTTCATTTGAAGTCACCATAACAGTGATCAGTGTTTCCATTAGTTGGGCTATTAACTCTCTTTACTAATTGTCTGTTTTTGGCTGCTGTGACAGTGTGATTGTCAAACACATACACAGCAGCAAAGAAAGCTGAAATGACATGCGTCTTATCTGTGATAAGCTTTGCAAGTACATTGAAATAAACATGAGTTTTAATTCAATGCATCACATCCTGTGAGTGTTTATTTGTTCCAGAAGCAGTATAAATTATATATAAATGAGACTATAAATTATGTTGAAAATATGTCCACAATGACCACATTTGAGCTAGTTTTTAACCTTGTACGAAGAGTTATAAAAACGTTCATTCTGGCTCCTCATTGGACGCCTTTTCAACGTACGACTTTTGTGACAAAGGCGTTGAAAAGACATATGTTGGACATAATTTTGCTCAGAAATGCATCACTCGTTTACAATTAGTCCAAAATGACATAAGCTATGGAATAGCCTAACGGCCGCACGCCTTCTCTCAGGGAAGCGTAAGTTTGAACACATTACACCACTTTTGATCTCACTTCACTGGCTACCGGTTAAATTTAGAATTCATTTTAAAGTTTTGTTATTTGTTTTTAAGTCATTGCAGAACCAGTCTCCACAGTACTTATCTGAATTACTTCATCCGCCCACACCGTCAAGATCACTCAGATCGGGGGACTCTAACTTACTATCTGTCCCTCGAACTAGACTAAAACATAAGAGTGATCGCGCTTTTGCAGCCATTGGACCTAAGCTATCGAATAGTCTACCGGCTTACATTAGATCTGTCCAAACTTTGTACATTTTTAAATCTACTTTGAAAATGCATTTCTTCTCAATAGCTTTTAATATATCTTGATATGTGTGTTTTATGTTTATATTTTTATTTGTATTGTTTGTCTTTTTGGCCTTGTTAAGCATTTGGTCAACGGCAGTTGTTTTTAAATGTGCTATACAAATTGTATTGTGTTGTATTGTAATTTGATATTTTTAACTCTTCCTGAACGTTGCCTTTGTACTTTCACATTTTTTATTTTCTATTGTAATGCTCATTCATGATCCACAGCTGAGGAATTGTTGTTTGATTCTAATAATTCACAGAAACATGAAAATATTCTTTTGTTTCTTTCATAGACTTAAACTCTCCCAATGGGAAGAAATGTTACTCTTGTAACTGGGAAAGCTGCTCACAGAAAGTGGATTGTTTGGGGAATGAGAATCAATGCTTTACTGCAAACGGTACGAATTTAGTGATGGATGAAGAAAATTAAATAGTTGTTTTATTCTGTATTGCCATAAAATAAGATTTTTTTCTATATATTGGACACTTTACTTTATTCAATGATTCCAGACAAGACAACGTTAGTTTAAATGTGTTGCCACAACACTTCAGGTTGTCTTTCGTTAATGATTCAACTTCTGTTTTTTACAGAACTTTTTCCAGACTCATCATCAATGATTATAAAAGGATGTGCATCTGAATTTGCATGCGGGTTGTCAGGACAGATTTTTGGACCTCATACTAATGTCACTTGTTGTAAGGGGAATCTGTGTAACGCTGTAGAGAGAGTCTCTCAGAGCTTCTTGTTTCTCTGCTGTTCTCTGATATTTTACTTCCTCCTGAACTGATGTCAGATTCTACAGAAAGACCCCACAGCAGTCACATTAACATGCTTTTTTCACTTAACCATGAAAATACACTGAACATAATTTTTATAGTTTAAGAATTTGGGGGTTCAACTTTTGACACACCAATCTCAACTTTTGACACACCATAGCTTATCAGATTACTGAAAATACTTAACTTTAACTGTTTTTTCTAGTAAATTTTGCTCTTAAATTGTTATACTGATCTGATAATAAAATGTAAAGAAAATAAAGTATTTTAAAATAGAAGCATTTTAGTGGCCTCAGTCTTTTGGAAACCAGTATGTATTTTTAAATGCTAAAAAAATACAACAAATTATTGCATAAATGTATTTAGACCACAACAAAAATTTATATTATATAATTATTCAAAGAAAGAAAAAAAAATTAACGACCTGGAGAGAGGCTCAAACACTTACAAATGGCACCAGGACAGCGGCAGAAAAACATGTCAAAATAAAAGTCTCTAGACAGTCAATAGCAGATGAGTATAAGTGGACAGAGCCATCTCATTGGAACTCAGTTGAGACAGTTGAAGCCCATTTTTAGCGATTTTTGAGCACTTCCGTTCCTGACGTGCAGACTCAAACCGACTCAAACTAAGCTTGATGACGTGAGCAACCTGTCTGACAGACGTAAATCTTCTAGTAGCTGTGCGTGAAAACTGCCAACGTTAATCTTGCAGAGACGGGGAATTTGAGCAAAGAGTTATTTGGCGTGTGTGAGCAGGACTATTTAGCCCCGTTGCTTTTTATGGACTCATTATCTATGGGCTTCTCCCTTGACGGGACGTCCCCCCATCTATGGGCTTCTCCCTTGACGGGACGTCCCCTCGATTGCCTGCGAGCTTCTCCTCCTGTCTCTACGGTCATTCCTGTACAGCGCGACAGGGAGTCGAGTGGTTATGACGCAGTCGTTAGCCGGTTTTTACAAAAACTGTTTCTACGGGGCCATAATGTAACATAGAAGGTAATGGAGCCCTTTATACATTGTCGTGTTTCTTTAGAAATAAATAATGGACAAAAATTAAATAGTTGTTTTATTCTGTTTTGCCATAAAATATGATTTTTTTCTATATATTGGACACTTTACTTTATTCAATGATTCCAGACAAGACAACGTTAGTTTAAATGTGTTGCCACAACACTTCAGGTTGTCTTTCGTTAATGATTCAACTTCTGTTTTTTACAGAACTTTTTCCAGACTCATCATCAGAGGTGGGAAATCCAGGGCCCAATGAGTAGAAGTCCTGCCATATGTTTATTCCACCCATAAACTCAGTAATCTGATTTCACTAATTAGTTCTCTCTCCTGTCTGAATTAGCAAATCCAGGTGATTGGAACAAAATACTGAGGATGACTTTTACTTTCTGAACCTGGACTTTACACCTCTGCATAGCAATGCCACATGACAGCCAAAAGCAAAGAAATAAACCCGAACTGGACCTTATCGTAGCCAAAAGAGTAATTTCAGCCACAGCCTCAGATGAAATCTAAGAGAAAAAAAGACATTAAATCTGTGAAGATCTCAGCAGAGGAGGAATAAACAACTCCACAAACAGCATTAAGAGCTTCACTTATTACTAACCAGATTGACTTTATTTCTGTCAGACGTCTACAGAAGTTTTATTGAGAATTAACAGAGGTTTAACTCTAATGCGTTTGAAGTCACCATATCAGTGATTAGTGTTTCCATTAGTTGGGCTCTTAACTCTTATTATATCTTTTTTTCCGCTGAGACAGTGTGTTTGTCAAACAACACATTTGCAGCAGCAAAGAAAGCTAAAGTGAAACGTGGTCAGGTGATGATGGTTTTATGTTGATGGCTTTATAATCGTCATGAAATAACCTGATTCACTGAGGTATTTTAGTCTACCAATTATGTTGTCACATTAATAATTTTTCACAACACAAACCCTGTGTTACTGCAGCATGAGATCCAACAATATTATAACAATAAGTTAGAAGACATTAACAAACATGAGCACGGAAAAACACACACACAGACATCAACAATCAGCGTATGAATCTCAACAATGGTGACAATCAAAAGTACTTTGCTGCAATGCATGCTGGGTACCAACGTAGTACAAAACTCCCAGCATGCATTGCAACATGAATAAAAAAGCTGAATTGTCCTATTATTTAGTTTGATTCAAAATATTTGCTTTTATTTTTTGCTGTTGTTTTTGTTGTGAATTAGTAGCTTTTCAGTGATGTTCTGAATTATTCTTTTTATCTAAATATTTGTGTTTGTCACCATTGTTGAGATCCATACGCTGATTGGTGATATCTGTGTGTGTCTGCATAGACCAAATTTTTATTTCAAGTTTTGTTAAAAGATTTAAAACGATTGCTATCACATGCTGCAGTAACACATGGTTTGTGATGTGAATATATTTGTGGCACAACATAATTGTTAAATTAAAGTACCTCAGTGAATCAGTCTGTTTCATGATGATTATAAATCCATCAACAGCTAACCACGATCACCTGATCTCACTTCACTTTAGCTTTCTTTGCTGCTGCAAATGTGTTTGACTAACACACTGTCACAGCGGGCGTAAAAGACAAAAGACATAATAAAAGTTAAGAGCCCAACTAATGGAAACACTAATCACTGATATGGTGACTTCAAATGAAACGCATTAGAGTTAAACCTCTGTTAATTCTCAATAAAACTTTTGTAGACGTCTGACAGAAATAAAGTCAGTCTGGTTAGTATTGCTGTTTGTGGAGTTGTTTATCCTCCTCTGCTGAAATCTTCACAGATTTAATGTCTTCTTTTCTCTTGGATTTCATCTGAGGTTGTGGCTGAAATTACTTCATATTTAATATACACAGATTTTTTGGCTACGATAAGGTCCAGTTCGGGTTTATTTCTTTGCTCTTGGCTGTCATGTGGCATTGCTATGCAGAGGTGTAAAGTCCAGGTTCAGAAAGTAAAAGTCCTCCTCAGTATTTTGTTCCAATCACCTGGATTTGCTAATTAAGACAGGAGAGAGAACTAATTAGTGAAATCAGCTGACTGAGTTTATGGGTGGAATAAACATATGGCAGGACTTCTACTCATTGGGCCCTGGATTTCCCACCTCTGCTCATCATCAATGATTATAAAAGGATGTGCATCTGAATTTGCATGCGGGTTGTCAGGACAGATTTTTGGACCTCATACTAATGTCACTTGTTGTAAGGGGAATCTGTGTAACGCTGTAGAGAGAGTCTCTCAGAGCTTCTTGTTTCTCTGCGGTTCTCTGATATTTTACTTCCTCCTGAACTGATGTCAGATTCTACAGAAAGACCCCACAGCAGTCACATTAACATGCTTTTTTCACTTAACCATGAAAATACACTGAACATAATTTTTATAGTTTAAAAATTTGGGGGTTCAACTTTTGACACACCAATCTCAACTTTTGACACACCATAGCTTATCAGATTACTGAAAATACTTAACTTTAACTGTTTTTTCTAGTAAATTTTGCTCTTAAATTGTTATACTGATCTGATAATAAAATGTAAAGAAAATAAAGTATTTTAAAATAGAAGCATTTTAGTGGCCTCAGTCTTTTGGAAACCAGTATGTATTTTTAAATGCTAAAAAAATACAACAAATTATTGCATAAATGTATTTAGACCACAACAAAAATTTATATTATATAATTATTCAAAGAAAGAAAAGAAAATTAACGACCTGGAGAGAGGCTCAAACACTTACAAATGGCACCAGGACAGCGGCAGAAAAACATGTCAAAATAAAAGTCTCTAGACAGTCAATAGCAGAAGAGTATAAGTGGACAGAGCCATCTCATTGGAACTCAGTTGAGACAGTTGAAGCCCATTTTTAGCGATTTTTGAGCACTTCCGTTCCTGACGTGCAGACTCAAACCGACTCAAACTAAGCTTGATGACGTGAGCAACCTGTCTGACAGACGTAAATCTTCTAGTAGCTGTGCGTGAAAACTGCCAACGTTAATCTTGCAGAGACGGGGAATTTGAGCAAAGAGTTATTTGGCGTGTGTGAGCAGGACTATTTAGCCCCGTTGCTTTTTATGGACTCATTATCTATGGGCTTCTCCCTTGACGGGACGTCCCCCCATCTATGGGCTTCTCCCTTGACGGGACGTCCCCCCGATTGCCTGCGAGCTTCTCCTCCTGTCTCTACGGTCATTCCTGTACAGCGCGACAGAGAGTCGAGTGGTTATGACGCAGTCGTTAGCCTGTTTTTACAAAAACTGTTTCTACGGGGCCATAATGTAACATAGAAGGTAATGGAGCCCTTTATACATTGTCGTGTTTCTTTAGAAATAAATAATGGACAAATGGAGTCTTTGGACGCCTCAGATGTAAAGTTATTCGCCGTCAAAGTGACGCCAAAATGAATGGGAGTCAATGGAAATGCTAACGCAAGTCAAGTTCTGCTACAAGATGGCGGCACTCGGCCGACTTCAACTTCCGGTCGATGGATTACCCCCTTGGAAACATCATGTGTATTTCCTTTACTCAGTGTTACCCACATGACCACACACACAGAAAGAACTACCCAGCAGGGGGCAAATGGGATACATGTCATACTCAGTGAGAGAATATATCCCGCCGCTGTTAAGATGTTTTAATTGCCAATGGTATGGTCATGCTGCTAGCCAATGTCGAGCAAAAATTAGATGTGCGAAATGTGGAGGAGAACATAAGTATGGCGAATGTGAACAAGATGCTGTATTAAAATGTTGTAATTGTGGTGGCAATCATAGTGCAGCTTATGGGGGTTGTGAGAAGCACAAAGAGGCAAAAGAAGTCCAGAAATGCAAAATGATTCATAAAGTTTCCTAGCTGAGGCGGTTAAGAAAATTGAAATGGAAAAGAAAAGTGCTAGCGTTCCCCAGTCAGAACAAGCTCGGGAAACAAATGCTAGCAACCCAGTAAGCAGAGTAAACCACAGAAGCCATCCTAACGAGAGAGTGCAACAGGTCAGTAGGACTAAATGTAACTCTCAACAGTCAGAATACTGTGAATGCAAAAAGAAAATGTCAGAAGAAATAATGTTGGTCAAGAAAAATGACTTACTTGCCTTCATTTGCGCAGTGATCAGTAAAGCAACTGAACCTCATCAGGAAAGTAATAAGGTAAAATCAATTGTGGATATTGCAAATGACTTTTTAGGATTTAGCTCACAAGCTAGTAAAATTCAAGAGATACTGAATTGTAAATATGAGGGTCAAAATAGTGATTAAAAGCCTTATGGTATTTTTCATTCTTCAATGGAATGCCAGAAGTCTAATAACTAATGGTCAAGAATTTAAGAGATATATACACAATTTGAAAGAAAAACCTGAGGTCATATGCATTCAAGAAACATGGTTAAAACCACACCTTGATTTTGTATTGAAAGGTTATAATGGTACTAAATGTGATAGAGAAAAAGGCAGAGTTTGAACAGAGTTATGTGCCCCAAAGATGGAATTTTAAAAAAGCAGATTAGGAGAAATTTGTAGAAAGCTGTGGGAATGGGGAAAGTATATCAATTAATAGTAATCAGACAGTTGATGAAATGAATAGTATTGTCAGTTCTTTTATATAGGTTGCTGCCAGCCAAAGCGTTCCTGTTAGTCAAAACCAAAAGAAGCAAATCAATGTTCCATGGTGGAATGATAAGTGTTCTGAGGCTATCAAGGACAGAAATAGAGCTTTTAAGAATCTGCGTAGAACATTAACAATGGACAACCTTTTTAATTACCAAAGGAAGAAGGCATTGGCCATAAAGTTTATCAAAGAGGCCAAGAGAGATTCATGGAGACAGTTTTGCTCAACAATAGGAAGAGAGAACAATTTAAATAAAGCATGGATGATGATTAAGAAGATGATAGGCAAATTTAAGCATCCTCAGGTTTCTGTCTTAATTAAAGATGGGACCCATGCAATCTCAGATGTGGAAAAAGCCAATATGCTTGCTAGAGCTTTTGCAGACATACACAAGGGTAGCCACCTGGAGGAGCGGTATATGAAAAGGAAAGAAGAGGTATTGAAAATAAATAGGAATATCTTAAATACCAAAGAGTCAAATAAATCGATGCTGAAATTAATATGTCAGAACTTATAAGGGCATTAAATAATACTGCATACTCTGCACCAGGGACGGACAACCTGTGTTATGCTATGTTTAGAAAACTACCGGATACTATATTGGAGAAAGTCCTTAAGCTGTTTAATAAAGTATGGAATGAAGGTAAATTACCAAGCATGTGGAAATGGGCAAGAATTCTTCCATTTCCTAAACCAGGTAAAGACTCAAGTGACCCAGGAAACTATAGGCCTATCGCACTCACTTCACATTTTGGAAAAAATTATAGTTGGACGTTTAAATTATTTTCTAGAATACATAAATCCACTTAAAGGGTATCAAATGGGATTTAGGAGGTGTAAGTCAACAACAGATGCTTTGGTTAAAGTATGCAATGAAATTAAAAAGTCTTTAATAATGAAAGAAGTAATGGCAGCAGTTTTCCTGGATATTGGGAAAGCCTATGATACTATGTGGAGAGAAGGTTTGTTGATTAAATTAGGAAAATTGGGAATTAATGGGAAAATGTATAATTATATACTTGACTTTCTCTCTCAACGTTCCATCAGGGTCAAAGTGGGTGATGTTGTGTCTGATGAGTTTATTGTTGAAAATGGAATTCCCCAGGGGAGTGTTATCAATCCTATCTTGTTCAACATAATGATTAATGACATATATGAAAAACTGGGAGATAGTAACGAAGGCCTACTATATGCAGATGATGCTGTCATTTGGAGAAGAGGACGTAACATTTCATATGTTAATGATAAGATTCAAAAGGACATTCATGTACTGGAACAGTGGGAAATTGATTGGGGCTATAAATTTTCTATCTCAAAGTCACAGGTTGTTTATTTTACTAAGAAAAAAGTCCCTGAAACTTATAAAATTATGCTTTATAATCAGCAACTTGAAAGAAGTGAAACATATAAGTACCTAGGAATATGGTTAGATGCCAAACTCACATGGAAATACCACATTGAATATATTAAAACAAAGTGTAAAAAGGTAATTAACCTTATGAGAATGGTCACTGGGCATAATTGGGGAGCTGACCGGCTGTCTGATGAACATATATAAAGCATTGATAAGATCAACTATTGATTATGGCTGTATAATATATAGCTCAGCTTGTAAGACATCCCTCAAGAAAATTGAAAGAATGCAATTTAAGGCTTTGAGGATTGCCCTTGGTGCTTTTAAAACAACTCCTACAAGTGCTTTATTAGTTGAATCTAAGGAAACCCCTATTAATTTAAGGTATGAGAAATTGTCACTAACTTATTGGGTAAGGTTAAAAGGAAGTTTCAACAACCCAGCTCTGTCAGTACTTAATAATTGCTGGGAATATTGTAAAAAGTCCAGTGGGTTTGGTTGGAATATTGACAATTTAGTAAATCATTATGGATTAAAAGAGATGAAGTATGGCCCAGCATTAGCTTTAAGTTGTGTTCCTCCATGGCTACTTCCTGTTCCAGAGGTGAATATTGATTTATTAATGGGAAAAGGTGAGCATCACACTAAGCAAAGTTTTACTGAAGCCTCATATTATGGATATTTGAAAATATTTACAGATGGCTCTAAAGAATCCAAGGGTCATTGTGGTATTGGTATTTATATTCCAGAATTTGGAAAAAGATATGGGTATAGAGTGAGTGACCATTTATCAGTATATTCAATATAGATGACTGCAATAATTACTGCCCTTAGGTGGGATGAAGAGACTAAACCTCTGAGATCTGTTATATGTACTCTATGGCAGTATTACAAAGTTCCCTTTCAAGGCTACGGAACTTCGACATTACGGATGTCGTATATGGGAACTCTCTCTCATCCTTCACTTCCGCTGAAATCTTATTGGCTAACGCCAGCAACGCTGGCCAATTGACGCAAATATGCAAATACTGAAACCCCGTTGCAGTATAATGCAAGTGCAGCGTCAATTCCTCCTCAGAATCTCTCTCTTCACGCTCAAATCGTGTGCTAGAAAGCTGATACTACCCTACTTCGATTTTTGCTATCGTTGAAGGTGCACCGGAGATACCTGAACTGTCTCCAGCATCCGATGGCGACCGTCTGCAATCTATGCTCGGGCCCCATAGTGCCCCCCGACCTGCACCTGTTCTGCATCGCGTGCATGGGGCTGGCCCACGCGGAGTCGGCCCTCAGGGATGAAGGGTCCTGCGACTTCTGTGCGGACATGCCCCTCCGAGCCCTCAAGGCCAGGCGAGACGAAGCTCGCGCTGCTGCGGGGATTGGGCCTGCTGCCGCCACCGAGCCGCTGGCAGGCCCCCCCAACCGCGGAGTCGAGGTTCGACCCCCGGTGAGTTTTCCGGACCCTTCGTTTCATCCTCCCCGCGACGTTGCTGACTTCGTGTCCTTCGGGGTGAGTGAGGAGGACGACTCTATGTCCTTGTCGGCCTCCGAGAACGACTACGGTGCGGAGCAGGCCGCCCCTCTGGCACCCACGGAAGAGACCCCCGCGGATCTGCAGGAAGAGCTCTTCCGTATCCTCTCGAAGGCCGTCGAGGAACTGGATTTATCCTGGAAGGCTCCCGACGAGCCCTCAAAGAGGAAGTTGGACGCGTGGTTCCTCCAATCGAGCCGCCGTCAGGCCGCTTCGAAAAGGGGAACCCCGTTCTTTCCTGATGTGCACGAGCACGTGGTGAAGTCGTGGGTGGCCCCGCAATCGGCGCGCACCCTCACTTCGACCCAGGCTATGTTCCCCCCCGTGGACGAGGCGGGGGACCACGGCTACCTCCGCATCCCTCCTGTCGAGGAGACCGTCGCTGCACATCTTTGCCCGTCAGCTCCCGCCCTGGGCTCGGACCGCAGCCTGCCGTCCCGAGCTTGCAGGTTTACGGCTCACCAGGCTAACAAGGCCTACGGCGCCGCGGGGGAGGCGGTTTCTGCACTACACGCTATGGCCGTTCTTCAAGTGCTGCAGGCCAAGCGATTGAATTCTCTGGATGGCGCCGCCTCTGTCGACGCTGACGCCATCCGAGACCTCCGTTCGGCAACGGACCTCGCGCTCCTGGCCACGAAGCGCTCGGCCCAGGCGATTGGCCGTTCGATGGGGTATTTGGTGGTCCTCCACAGACACCTGTGGCTCACCCTATCGGACGTGCAGGAGGCGGACAGGAAGACGCTGCTAAACGCACCGATCTCCCCTGATGGCCTGTTCGGAGATGCCGTGGAGAAGGTCACCGAGCGGTACTCCGAGACTCAGAAGAAGGCGAAGGCGATGAGCCATGTGATCCCTCGGCGAGCGCCGCCGCCGCCCCCGCCACAGCGCACTCGCTCTCGCTCGTCTTCCGCCTCGGGGCGCCAGTCCCAGGCTGCGGCCAGACATCAGCCAGCCTCCCGCCCGGGACCGGATGCCCGTAAAGGCCGACACGGGCAGTGGCAGGGAGCGGGAAGCAAGAGGCCGGCTCAGAGGAGCCCGCGCAGAAAACCCGCCACGTCCCCAGCGAGGCCCAAGCAGTCATCCTGACCGCTCGGGCAAGAGGAGAGGAGAGCGCACGGATGGCCCCGCTTCCAAGCGGCGCGCTCTAGAGCACGCGGTCCCTCTGCGTTCGGCGAGCGACGCGTGCAGTCATGTTGTGAATGTTGTGTGTTGTTCAATAAAGCAAATTACTTCTTCACAAACAGAGCTTTTTTCTCCTCTTGCACTTCACACTGTGTTACCCGCCCTGTCTTCGAGCAGCGCAGAGTCACGGTCATTAACTATAAAGGCGCCTCGCGGGAAGCGCGAGGTGTCTATCCCCAGCCCTCACATAGCGGCGATGACCGCAGGTCTAGACCGGCCCACACTCAGTCGTTTCCTGACGGCGTGGGAAGCTATTCCGGGCATCTCGCCGTGGGTGCTGAATGTAATTCGACACGGGTACACACTTCAGTTCAAACGCAGACCACCCCGCTTCCGCGGCGTGATCCAGTCGTTAACTTTGCCCCAAAATGCTCATGTACTGAGGCAGGAAGTGTGCAGTTTACTCGACAAGGGAGCGATAGAGCCGGTTCCCCCGAGCGAGCGGGGAAACGGATTCTACAGCCGCTACTTTGTAGTGCCGAAGAAGGGAGGGGGTCTCCGCCCCATACTGGACCTGAGACCCGTCAACAGAGCGCTTCACAAGCGCGCTTTCAGGATGACTACACTGAAACAGATCCTGGCGCAAATTCGCCCCGGGGATTGGATCGCTTCAGTGGATCTAGAGGACGCTTATTTTCACGTCCAGATAGCGAAGCGCCACAGGCGATTCCTGAGGTTTGCGTTCGAGAATGCGGCGTACCAATACACGGTACTCCCGTTCGGGCTAGCCCTCGCCCCCCGCACCTTTTCGAAATGTGTAGACGCGGCACTTTCACCCCTCAGGTCGAGCGGGATGCGCGTCTTGAACTATCTGGACGACTGGCTGATTCTCGCGCAGTCGAGGGAGACATTGGTCGGCCATGTGGAAGCCCTACTTCGCCATTTGAAAACGCTTGGTTTGAGGGTAAACGTCCAAAAAAGTGTGCTCACACCGAGCCAAACTACCACATTCCTGGGAGTATGCTTGGACTCAGTGAGTATGAAAGCGCGTCTCTCCCCCGAACGAGCGGAGGCTCTGACTTCTTCGCTAGGTCTCTTCAGACCTGGCAGACTCGTCCCTCTGAAAGAGTTTCAGAGGCTATTGGGGCGGATGGCAGCCGCTTCGTCAGTGTGTCATCTGGGACTGCTACATATGAGACCGCTTCAGCACTGGCTGAAAGCGCGCGTCAACCCGAGCGCGTGGCACTCCGGCCGCAAGCGCATTATGGTCAACCGTGTGTGCGCCCGTGCCCTGGCCCCGTGGAAGAACCCGGATCTCTACAGTTCAGGTGTCCCTATGGGTATAGTGACGCGACGCGTGGAGGTCCTGACGGACGCTTCGTCCACCGGGTGGGGAGCGGTCTGCCTGGGCAAGCCCGCCTCCGGTCGGTGGTCGGAGAGGCAGATGGAGTGGCACATAAATCGCTTGGAACTGGAAGCGGTCTCTCTAGCCCTAAAAGTTTTCCGGTCTCGACTGGAACAGCGGCATGTGTTGATTCGAACCGACAACACTTCTGTGGTCTCTTACATCAATCGCCAAGGCGGTTTGCATTCCAGGGACCTATTCAAGCAGGCGGAATCTCTCCTGCTGTGGGCGGATCGGTTCTTTCTCTCGGTGAGAGCGACACACATCCCCGGTGTTCTAAATCGGGGGGCGGATATGCTCTCGAGGAACGGGATTCCTCAAGGGGAATGGAGGCTTCACCCCGGGACGGTTCAACTGATATGGGATCGTTTCGGCAGAGCGGAGATCGACCTCTTCGCGACGAGCGAGAACGCGCATTGTCGGATGTTTTTCTCGCTGTCCCGTTCCCCCCGGGAGATGGACGCGCTAACTGCGCGATGGCCGAAAGCCCGTCTCTATGCCTTTCCTCCGGTGAAAATTTTGCCCATGGGGTTGTGCAAAATCAGGGAGGAAAAGGCGGCGGTGACTCTAGTGGCCCCGTACTGGCCGAATCAGCCCTGGTTCGCGGACTTGGTAGAGTTACTAACGGAGCAACCGTGGGAAATTCCGCTCAGGAAGGACCTACTGTCTCAGGCGAGCGGATCGATTTGGCATCCCAGCCCCGGGCTGTGGAGGCTCCATGTGTGGCCGCTGCAGGGACGCTGAGCGGGATCGATGTGCTTCATTCGCGGGTTCAAAATACCATCGCGGAAGCGCGAGCCCCGTCTACCCGGCGCCTGTACACTCTGAAGTGGGGTGTTTTCTCTAAATGGTGTCAGGATATCGGTTTAGACCCAGCGAACTGCTCGGTGTCGGATATTCTACGCTTCCTTCAGTACAGAATGGACGAAGGGAGCCTGCCATCCACCCTGAAGGTATACGTAGCTGCTATTGCTGCGTTTCACCCGCCTGTTGATGGACAGTCTATCGGTAGACATGCGTTGGTGACTCGGTTCCTTAAAGGAGCTAGGAGATTATGCCCTGCACGGCCGCCTTCCGTGCCGCCTTGGGATTTGACTTTGGTCTTCGATTAAAACGGCGCTGCTTCACGCTCTCGCTTCGGCGAAGCGGGTTGGGGATTTACAGGCTTTCTCTGTCAGCGAAGATTGTATTCGCTTTGGACCCGGAAACTGTAACGTGACTCTCAGACCGAGGCCGGGTTATGTCCCTAAATCGCTCAATACCCCGTTCAGGGCGCAGATTGTTTCTTTGCCTGCCCTGTCTGTTGAGCCATCGACCTCTCTAGGTTCGGATGCTCAAAGTGCTATCTGCCCAGTCAGAGCGCTCCGGGAGTACATCTCTCGCTCGGCTGCTTTCCGAAGCTCGGACCAGCTATTTGTGTGCTTTGGTGGATGCAATAAGGGACGGGGAGTCTCTAAACAGAGGCTTGCTCACTGGATTGTGGACGCTATTGTTTTGGCTTATGACTGTATGGGACAGGAATGCCCCCTCAATGTTAAGGCCCATTCGACCAGGGCGATCGCCTCTTCGTGGGCCTGGACTAAGGGTATGTCTATTCAGGATTTATGTCTTGCGGCTGGCTGGTCTTCTCAGAATACGTTCGCCAGGTTTTACAAGTTGGATTTACCCTCTGTGGCGTCTCAAGTGCTTTCGGTGAGTTGAATTCTTGCACAGCATTTAGAGCTCTCTGCGCTTTGCTCATGAGTTGTTCTGTGTGCTTATGTGTATTAAGACTGTTGTCTCCGCTATGCGTTGGCCTTATTTTACTGTTGTTGTTGCCCTGTTGGTCTACAGTGCAGACTTCCCCCGGTTATACTGCTCAGGATATGCAAATTCTGGCAGTGTTTTGTGAGTTTGTGATTCGTCCCCTTGGACCTATCAGAGGTTAGAGGCTCGCTATTGGCCAGTCTCGTCCTATCACAATGCTGGCATTCTGGGGGGGCGGTGTCGGGGTTTTGTATTGGGTTCTGTTCTGTGGTTTGCTTGCTTCCACGGCGGGATTCTATACAGTTCCCATATACGACATCCGTAATGTCGAAGTTCCGTAGCCTTGAAAGGGAACGTCTCCGGTTACTTTCGTAACCCCGGTTCCCTGAAAGGCAAGGAACGAGACATTACGCTCGCCGCCGTGTTCGCTATTGATTTGGCGTTCTGTTCGATTCTGAGGAGGAATTGACGCTGCACTTGCATTATACTGCAACGGGGTTTCAGTATTTGCATATTTGCGTCAATTGGCCAGCGTTGCTGGCGTTAGCCAATAAGATTTCAGCGGAAGTGAAGGATGAGAGAGAGAGTAATGTCTCGTTCCTTGCCTTTCAGGGAACCGAGGTTACGAAAGTAACCGGAGACGTTTTATAACAGATAATGCAAAACGTGAAGATTTAATATTAGAAGTAAAGCATCTTCTTTTAAGTCTTATAAGCCTAGGATTAGTGGTACAGTTCTGTTGGATTCCAGGCCATTATGGAATTGATGGCAATGAAATTGCTGATAAGTTAGCTAAAAAAAGCTCTGGAATTCGACCAAGTACAAATTCACATTCCATTGGGTAAAGGAGATGCTAAAGCTTTAATTAAATCACAGATTATACTAAGGTGGCAAGATGAATGGGAGTCAGAGAGTAATGCCAGACATTATCATAGGAACCAGAACTGTGTTGTGGATGGAAAAGAATCACCTCATTGGGTCTTAATAGGCATGAAGAAGGTATGATAACCAGATTGAGGTTGGGCCACACAGGCCTTAATTCCACGTTATCCTTAAATAGGTAAAAGTAATGGCATATGCTCTGAATGTAAAGTCTTGGAGGATGACACCCATGTTTTGTTTAAATGTAAGAAATTTGACAAACTCAGACAGAAATGGAAAGACGCTGATGCAGAAAATGATATTTATAATATTTTACAGGAGAAAGGAATGCAGGAACAAAGAAGCAAATATTTAATTATATATCTTAATGATACTGGTTTAAGTAGAAGAATATAGTTTTTTTTTCCTCTTTATTTTTATTTTTCTTTTATTTATTTTTTCTTTTATGATTTGATGTATCATTTGCCAACGTCCTTTTTACACACTCCTGTGTAGTAGTCCAGTAGGTGGCGGTATATATCGTAAAGATATGATCTGCCATTAATCAGAAGAAGAAGAAGAAGAAGACCACACACACAGAGAGAGAGAGAGAGAGAGAGAGAGAGAGAGAGAGAGAGAGAGAGAGAGAGAGATTTTGATTTTTAAACACCTTTATTGCAATAACAATCCATACTATCAACATTGAATCAAGCATCAATCACAAAAAAACCCACAAAATTGATCTTATATTAGAAAAAATAATTTATCATTAAAAATTTCATCCAATATCCCTTTACAACACCAAATTAGTTCAAACGTTACTAGGTCATCCATTGCTTTGTAATAATTAAAGTCTATTAAGATTCTAGACTTCACCGAATTACCAAACATAAACGCTAAACTATTACATGCACCTTGATCCACTTTCTCCTTTCTTGTGATGTAAATCTCCATTTTTGCCTGACCTATTATAAAATTAAACACTTGACTTTGATAGTCAAGTGTTTCGGCTCTGGGAATATTTGAAACCACAAATGAACATCTTCATTGAAAAACTCTCATTATTACATTTTAAAAAATTATTTTAAACAATAAATAAAGGTTCCAACCTTGAACATTGCATGAATGCATGGAAGACAGTTTCCCTTTGTAAACAAAAAGGACAATTCTGCTCAATGTCAGGATTAATTACAGAAACAAATGCATTCACAGCAATAGCCTCATATAGCAATCTCCATTGCAAATCCCCAATTCTCTTAGGCAATGGTGACTTATAAAGCACTCTCCACTCAGGTTTTTCATCCTCCCCTAACTGAATTGTCACCTTACGCCATGGTGTGTCTATTCTTTTATCAAAGCACTCTTATTAAACACCTTGACACAAATTTGATAACAGTCTTTTCCAGATGTACATTCCATGCCAATAACAATCAAAACTTTAACTTTTTTTTTTTTAAAAGAGCACTCACAATCACCCATAAAGGGAGTTAAATACAAATTGGGAAATGGATCACAAAAATCCGGATTAATAAACCCCAATGAATACTCTCTTAACATTTTCAACTCAGTTTCCGAAAGTGCTGACCTCCACATAGCAAGAACTCTGGCAACCAAACGAGTAGATCTCACCCCCAGCTGTCCAGCCATTGAAATCACATCTTTAAAATCCGCTCCGGCTATCCGTTGTACATGTCCAATAGTTACCATTCCAGAGTTGAGAAGATTCTATTTTGTCACAGCGTAACCCAGTTCATTGGACAGATCCAAGCGTGAGCCAAAAATTAAAGGCTCTTGCGACAACCAATGCTAAGATTTTACAGTCCTTCTCTTTGGTACTTAAAACAAAGCCCAGACTTTAAAAAGATTTCGATAAAAACCCAGAAGCTTAGAGAGGTTTAACTTATGAGGATCCATCCAAAATAAGGCTTTGTCCAGCCCCAGTCCTTCAAACTCTCTCAATAAAGAGAAAGCTACAATCTTCCAGTTTGCATTCTCTGAGTCTTTTAAAAGTCTTTGTATGAATTGTATCCTAAAAGCTGCAATTCGACTCTGCAAATGTACTAGTCCATGACCTCCTTCATCCTTGGAAAGGTACAACACATGTTTTGGCACCCAATGCAGCTTGTCCCAGAAGAAGTCTATTAAAATCGACTGAAGCTTTCTCAGAAAGTCTACTGGGGGTCTACACAAGTCAGACGATGCCAGAGAGCGGAGGCAATTAACTTGTCAATAATCAATATTCGCCCCTTATAAGACATTTTCGGAAGTAAAAACACCCTTCTACTTTTTCAATAACATCGTCAACATTTTTCCTAATAACATTCTCACTTCCCAAAAAAACTCCCAAATATTTAGAACCATCCCTGGTCCAGCTGGAAGAACAGGGGCTCACCACGTAACCAGCTCCCAACACTTATGGCTTCACTTTTTTGCCAATTTACCTTCGCAGAAGAAACACCTTTAAACCATTTTTACATCATTTTGATCCTTAATTAGAACCACCACATCATCAGCATAAGCTGATAATTTAACAGTATAGGTGGAATTTGGTATATCCACACCTGACATCTCTATTCTTAACTTATTTAAAAGAGGTTCTAAGGCTAATGTGTAAAGCATGCCAGATAGTGCGCAGCCTTGTCTAACCCCTCTTAAAACCTTAAAAGGAGAGCATAAGTCACCATTTATTTTCAAAATACTCTCAACGTCACAATACAGAGCATTAATCATCAATATAAAATTAGGACTACAACCGAAAGCTTTAAAAACATTCCACAAATAACTGTGCTCGACTCTATCGAAAGCTTTTTCTTGATCGACTGAAATTAAACCAAAATCTGAAAACTTTTTGCCATTATCCAAAATATCTCTTATAAAAGAAATATTATCACAGATTCTCCTACCAGGCACACAATATGTCTGGTCTGAATGAATGATTTGGTCTAAAAGTTCCCCTAATCTTTTCGCCAAGGCTTTCGAAAGTATTTTGTAGTCGTTGCATAACAAGCTCACAGGCCTCCAATTTTTAATCTCACTTAAATCTCCCTTTTTCGGAAGTAAAGTAATGATGGCTCTACGGCAACTTTTCGGCAACTGCCCATCAATTAAACTCTGATTAAGAACTTCCAGTAGATCTGGACCTACCTCTGCCCAAAAAACTTTATAAAAATCTACTGAAATGCCATCAATTCCAGGCGTTTTTCCGTTTTCCATACTTTTAAGAGCTCTTTCCAGTTCCTCCATCGACACTGCTTTGTTAATTCCAGTATTTGCCTCTTCGGATACCTGCAGCATATTTTCAAGAAAAACATTATTCAGGTCTTGTGTACCCAGCAACTCACTCTTATATAAATGCTCATAAAAAGTTACCGCTCTCTTCCGAATCTCCAAAGGATTAAGCAAAAGGACTCCCGTTTTCTGAGCACAGAGCAGGAATAAATCTATTCTGACCATTTTTCCTCTCCATATTAAAAAAGAATTTTGAAGATGCATCCATAGATTCAATACTCAGAAAACGTTAACTTACGATAGCACCTTGTGTAGTTAAATCCAATAACTCAGTCAAAGAAGCTTTCTTTTTCTTAAAAGACTCTGAATAATTACTATCTTTTGTCAACTCAAAAAGCTCTTGAAGCTTAACTAAATCCTCTTCTAATTTTTTATGGACTCAAATTTATCTCGTGTGACGTTGAGAGTATATTGTTGACAAAGTTGTTTAATTTGGGCTTTTACAAACTCCCACCACTGCTGTAAGGTTTGAAAAGAAGACTTCATGGATCGTACATTTACCCAAAAAAAAATTAAAAACATCAATAAAATGTTTATCACATAACAATGTATTATTAAAACACCAATAGGCACTTTTCGGTTTTACACAATCAACAAAAATCTCACATTTGACCAAACTGTGGTCAGAAAATCCAACTGGACATATTGAACAATCCTTAAAAAAAATTTAATTGATGCTTGAAACCATAAAATCGATCTAATCTTGCCAATGATAACTTATTTTCATATGCATGTACCCAAGTATATTGTCTTTGTGTATAATGGAAGTTCCTCTAGATATCAATAATATCATGGGATTTCATTAACTGAACTAACCTCCTACGTGACTGCATATGTGGCTCAACATGATTCCTATCTAAAACATTTTCAGTACAATTAAAATCTCCCCCCAATAATAAAAAACTTTCTAAATCACAATCCTCTAAAACTTTGCACAGAGTATTTAAGAATAGCATTCTTTCAATTGCAGCGTTTGGAGCATAAACACAAATTAGCTCAAAAGAAAAATTGTTCCCATAAGAAGCTTTGACTTTTAAAAGTCTACCTTTAATTATTTCATCGACTTTATAGGATACCGGTATAAAACTTTTCGAAAACAAAATAGCAACCCCACCGCTAAGCGAGGTAGAATGACTTAAAACAGAAATCCCATCAAACTCCATCGCCCAATCTGAAGCATTTGATAAATCACTGTGGGTTTCTTGCGTGAATAAAACATCAATCTTCTTCTGTGTCATTATCTCAAACAACTGTGCTCTTTTCCTACTATCTCTTGCCCCATTAATATTTAAAGAAGCAAAATGTACCACTCCCATAAATAGGAAAAGAGACACCTCCCACCATAACAAAGAAAATAAACACAAAGTAGAAAAACGACCCTTACCCATTTTGACTATTTCCACTAAATTCTGATTGAGCTTTTAGTCTGGTAAGGATCTTTTTTAACCTATAACCTTCTTGGTCGGTGAAATAGTTCTCACTCCAGTTTTTGCCTTCTCAATAAATTGCAATATATCAGGAAAAAACTCTCCAATTTTGACTCTCCTTACATTTTTCGTCACTTTTAAAAACTGTTTGATGTCGTCTACACTGTAAACTCGATTAGAGAATCCACTCTGTGGTAAGCTACCTGTGATGCTGCATACTGAGACTTCACTGTCACTTTCTGTATCTGTATGACTCGCCTCCCGAACATCAAGTCTTTTAGTCCTCCATTTCAAACACAGAGCCCTCAACATCCACATTCATCTCGCTCTGCTCGCCAGATTCAGCCTCACTACTTCCACCCTCCGAATCAATCCTTCGAGCAGCCGTTATCTGACCAATCTCTGCGAGACTTTTACACTTTTACACTACTTTTACACTTTTAAACGATTCAGCTGTTGTCGTCTTATTTGTATTTTCCCCCGCAACTAATGCAGTGGGTGCACAAGCTGCACTTGTCCCGGCCTTTCCGCATCCACAGTGGGAGTAACGTTCTGCACTTCTCTAGCACTTGTACTCGTAGAGATTGTGTCAATTGTCTCAGCGCTTTTATCATTTGTTTTATCCCCTTTCCTTGGGCAATTGCGTGCAAGGTGTCCATTTTCTCCACAACCAAAACATGTCATTGTGTTCGTTGTGGCAAAAATAACATAATTAAAATCTTCGTAATGAAAATTTTAAGTTAAATCCACATCTTCGACATTATCTTTTAGAATCATATAGACATAATGTTTTAGTAGAGAAGACTTTCCCCCAATTGGGATAATCTTTATTGTTGACACCAATTTCCCATATCTGGAAAGCATCTCTACCAAAACCTCGTTCTTAATGAAGGGTGGCACGTTAGATAAAGTTACCCTTTTCGAAGGTGTGGACAGAGGAAGCACCTGCGCAAAAATGCCATGAATATCAACACCAGTCTCCACCAATTGATTCGCCAATTCAATTGTCTTAACGAAAACAACAACCGCACTATTCATCCGCGATGCCGACAAAATATTCTCACATCCAATTAACGTACCTATAGCCAGACCACATTCTTCGACACCAAAAACTGAATCAATTTTTACTGCATGCCGTCTCGTTAAAAACCCGAGACTCTGCACACCTGGAGTCACCATGCTGAGAGAGAGAGAGACGTTTGTTTGACTATCTTAATGAGGACATTGCATAGACTTCCATTGGTTTAATATAAGGTTAATGATATTTTCTATGGCTTAACCCAACCTCTGGCCCCAAACTTCCCCATCACAGAAACATGTGTGAAACACTAGTGGGTCAAATAAAAACATGTTTAGGATGATATATACTAGACTAGATATATGAGATATAGATATAGATATAGATATAGGATGATATATACTAGACTAGAGGCTGCAGTCTTTAGCCTCCTTGTTAGAGCGCCTGACTCTCATGCCGGAGACCCGGGTTTGAGGCCCGCTCGGAGCGGGTCGAGTGGGACCCGGGTGGAGGGGTTACACATGCATCAGCACAGCATCAGTCAGCCGAAAGAAAGTTCGGTTCAGAGACGGTGCTATCACGCATGCGTAGTATCTCCAGCTCATCGGTTCTCCGTATCGAAAGTGTCCGAAAGAAAAACTTCTCGGTTCTGTACTGGTGATTCAAGAACTGCAACAACCAGTTCTTGACTCGAGAACCGTAGCATAGGCCTGTGTGTGCTGAGCAGAGAACGGCTGAAACCTGAATATACAGTCGACAAAACAAAAAAAATCGATGCTTGTCTCCAGTATGTTTAATACGTTATGCTTTAACGCATTATAAACATTTACTAAGCAGTGCACCATTAAATATTTGGCAAGAGATTGCATCAAAGATTTATATCAACTTAGAAATTAAATGAGCTGTTCCTGATCATCTTATTTTAGTATAATAATAAATGTTTAGTTTGACAGTTTTACAATCCATTCATTGTGTTTCCAAACTTTAAAATAATACAGTAATAATAAAGTAGTTATGTGATCAACATGTTTCCAACATGTTTTATTTTGTTACACTTAGCCTACTGATGTTCAACTAAATACTTAAGAAACGTACATTTCGTCGCTCAGAAAAAATTGCACGCATGCTCAGCTCATCAGCTCATTGGTTCTCAGTATGTCGAAAGTGTCCGAAAGAAACAGTTCTCGGTTCTGTGATCCGAGAACCACTGTACCTGTGCGTTCGGGAGTGCGCGCATGCTTAGTATCAGCTGCTCGTGCTCATCACTTCTCTCAGCTCCAACATGTCTCAGTTCAGTGAACTTTTGGAGTTACTGGAGTAAAATATACTCCGGGATATTGGTTTATTTCGATTCGGAGGGACTGTCAGGCATGTCTGAAAATGATTAACTTTAGTAACTTTAGTGGATTAGCGCTGGAGCAAGACGCAAACTGTTTCGAACGATTCAGTCCGATTTAGTATAGGCCTACTGGTTCGACCGGTTCACTAAAAAGAACCAGCCATCACTAGAGTTAAGTGATTCAGGGCAAATGATGATTATGTTACATAACCAACACAATCAGATCACATTTTCCTTTTCTATTTGTTTATCTGGCTGTTCACCACTCAATTTCAGCAGCCAAACAAAGTTTAAAGTTATAAATGTAAGGGTCAAGAACTCTACTAAAGCTAGCACTGATCTCCATAATGGTGACCTTAAACGAAACAAAGCATCAACGTCTAAACCTCTGTTAATTAAAAAAAAATGTGATTTTCTCCTTCAGTGATTCTGCTTGTTAACATCAGGTGTCTTCAATAATGATCAACCATCACTCAATGAATCACTTATAGCTCATTAACTTTCTAAGTTGAAACAAGGCAGTCTTCAAGTTGAGTGAACTTCGATTTTCAAGGCAGCAGGTGAACTTGCATTTCCATTATAAACTAACAAGAAATATCTTACAGTTCAGTCATGGTGGGGACTTTCCATTGACCAGGCCTACTTTATTTGAGGTGTTGGCACATTTGTGGGTTGCAGATTTTACTGCTGCCTCTGTGACTAAGTCAGCCGTCATATGCGGCGAACACTTCACTGCAGACGACTATGACCCTGGAGATATGCATCGGTTCAATATGGGTTTTAAACGTTGGGTACGATTTATTTCCAATGCAATTCCTTCACATCATTCCCATTCCTGCTCCTCTGCCTTTCCAGTCCGGAAGAAGAAGTCAGTCAAGTTTGGGGGTGCTCGCCGAAAGCGAGAGCTGACTGAGCTGGCTATGGTAAGTCTCAACAATTTTACTATTCTTCCAGAAAAACGCGGCATTTTTATGATTGTTGCGGGCAAAAGTCCTTGATTATGCGGCACATTTTCTTAAAAAATGCAATGGAATATGCGGATGTTTATGCAATTTTATGCAACGGAATTGCAGGAACTCGCACAAACTGCGGTTTGATGAAAAAGATAAAAAAAGTGATAAATATGTGGACTTTGGCTGATTATGCATTGAATCATGCAATTGCATAATCACGTTTTTCTGGAGGGACTGTAATGGCTGCCTCAACTACACTGTATATATATACACTGTATAATAACGAATAATTGTGTGAACTTCAATACATTAATAAAAAAATATTGCCTAAAGAATTGATCATTCATTCACCTCAGAAATAATGACATACAGCTCTCCCCTACACAAAAGTATTTTTTTAAGTAAAAACTATCGTATTGGTATCGGTATCGGCAAGACTGACCCTATATGTATTTGGTATCGGATCGAAACCAAATTTTGCAGTATCGCCCACCACTAGGCATTGCTATGGCCTGCTTGTGGCCCAGATCTGGCAAACAGGAGCGGTCCGCGCAAGGGCCGTCATTCCACACTATATGTGGGCCAGATCCGCATTCCACAAGTACCAGATATGGGCCGGATCTGGGCCGAAACAATGTTGCTATCTGATCGATTAATGGAAATATTTACATAAATAATATCTCAATCATATATAAGTGTTATTCTAAATAAGCATTAATAAAAGCCAGATGATTTTGTCTTTAAAAATCATTTGCTATGTAGTGGCCTTTAATTTGGAGTAGAAACAGGGGAAATAAATTTATTGCATCAGACATATTTAACTTTGCTCACAGCTGATTGGTCCAAGTTTGGTTTGCAACCGCTTACCTGCCCCGGACAAGGATAGCTGTGGAGCATAAGTTACTATGGCCATAAACACTGCCAAAATCTAAACCACTTTCATTGTGCCTAAAACCCAGAGTTGGCGCAATATAAACTAAAACATACCTGGCTAGCCGCCTAAATCAGCTTTATGGTATAGGCCCCTTATCATCTCTGTTTCTGGATTCCTTTGTAACAAACGACATGCTTTTTAGGGAACAACATGTCTTAAACCACCAAGACACATTAACAGCCAAGTGTCGAACTGCCCAATTTAAAGAAACACTCATCACCATAATGGTGACCAAACAAAACATCCATTGTAAAAAAATAGAACATTTTGTCTGTAACATGCTTTTTTTTCATTAAAACAGCAATATAACGTAGAATACAATGCATTGTGGGTGATATGTGTTGTTTTCAGGAAAGTACACTGTTGACCCTCTGGGGTCTGAGGTGTTTTTGGGGCCCTTGAGATGTTTTGATATGCCCTGACATTTGTGCTTATTTCAGCTACTTAAAACATACCATTTGCCAACATATAAATTTGCTGTATTCAGCACAAACTCTGCTACAATAATATGTGAGCAAAATGGATGTACATGTTTGCATTTTATAGAAAAAAAATATTATGCGTGGTTAGTATGTTTTGGGGAAAAAAATTTCACTGCAACAAGGCCATTTAACACAACTGAATAGTTGTCCACAATACTTTTGAGTTACTCTTCTTGTAGGCTAGAATTTTTACTTCAAAATGAAGTGAAAATCATTCTGACCACTCTTTTACAAACATCAATATAACGAGTTAAATTTCTTACGTCAGTTTTTGGGTCAGCACTGCTGTATGCTTGAGAGTGTGAATGGCCATGAATATTAATGTGATTTACACCTGGGAAGACTAAAGACACTCCCCCAATGGCTATAATGGCCCAAGGTGCTGTGAGGCAGCCTGAACTAAGAATGATTCACTGATTAATAAAAAGTTAAAAAGAACAGCATTTATTCAAAATAGAAATCTTTCCTAAGAACATAAATACTTAAAGCCATTCCTATCACTTAACACATCCTTTCAAAAAAACAAACATAAAAAAAGCCCAAACTTGTTTGTGTCACAGTCTTCGTCTGCACCTGTCTGTCTTCGTCTTCACTACACTTCCCAGAATCCCTCTTGTCTCCACACCTGAACTCACTCCCTCAATTATCCACCTGTTCATCGTCATCATCATCTGTGTCACCTGTCTTCACCTCGTTAGTGTTCATTTGGACATGTATTTAGTTTGCTTGTGTTCAGTCTGTCTTGGTCGGTTCTCGTCTATATTAGATGGTGTATCATGTTACGCTGTTTTTGTGAGTGTTCCTGCTCGTCTTCCTGCCTGTACCTGTTTGTTGTTTTGATCATAAGTAAAACATTTGAATTGGAGCCTTTTTGACTCTGCCTGCCTTCTTCTACCCACGCCACACCTGTGACAGTTTTTTTATTTTTTTTTTATTTAAAGAATCCTAAAGAAAAACTAAAATGAAGCAGCACAACTGTATGAGTCTGCAAGAACAAACATCTTGAAACCCCACCTGGATGGCTTGGCTTTCATGTATGCTACTGTATCATACCTGTGTGTGCTTTGCATGCCACCGTTGTTTGAAAAATAGTTTGAATAGACTCATGGGTGAATGCGATTCTGCAGAGCTGATCACTGTCGAGCCCTCTTGAGGTGTCGTGGGCTAGTCGACGAAACACTGAGGACGGAAAGTGCCCACTTGAAGACCCTAGAGATGTCCCCTACTCGGCTCAATCCAGATGGTTGTCGTGCTGGTCCTGTAGTTGTCGCCGTCGTGTGTGCTGCTGCGCCAAGCACACTGCAGCCGTTAATGCCGGACAGAAGGGGAGTCACACCACCACATGGAAAGAAGCGTAAATGGATGGAGAAGCATAGTACTTTAAAGCTACGTCTTAGTTTTGCTTATCTTGGCGAAAGCCGAGTACAAATCAGCATGAAGTCTTAACATCTACTCTCGTGTAATGGAAATCTCTCAATCACATTATTAACGCAGTTATTCGCAAACAAAATGCATTAGCCTACACATAAGGCAGTATTTTAGCATGTAGTGTCAGCTAACCAAAACTGAACATTTAAAATATATTGAATTTAGTACATTACCGGAGTCTGAAAATATCTCAATCAATCTCTCAATTCAATCTCTCAATGAAATATATGTACTATACAAATATGTTTAAAGAGTAGCCTACATTTACATTTAAAAAAAAGTGTCTGCTAACTGACTAAATGTAATATCACATTTTAAAAGTTTACACGAGCGTACACTGAGGCAATCTTTCCTATGCCAAAAGCTAGCCAAAACTAGGCAAAATATAGTCTGAAAATTAATTTGAGGTCTATATGATCAGAAAAGGAATTATATAACACTAAACAACTTACTCCGAACTTATACTCGGCAGGGGGCAATTCGTTCTTCAAAGTGCAGCCGTTGGTCGTCCAAGTTGCAATCTTTCTCTGAGGAAAAGGTGAATTCTTCCCCGCTGTCCATAATCCTCTGAAGGAGTAGCGTGCCATCCTCAAAACGCGATGAACTATCAGAGTGAATCTGATGAAGAATCTTTGTGTTGTTATGGCATGATCGGGGGGCGTGCCGCGTGTGCGATGCATATCGCCTATTTACCATGTGAAAAGCTCTGGGGACGTGGCGGCCTCAGCTAATTAAAGATAATGAAGGGACAACGAAAAAACTGTACTTCTCCTTGGATTCAAACGGATTACATAAACTGGAAATATTTTTTTAATAAATTACTTAATTTAAAAGAAGAGAATTTCAGCTTCATAAAGAGAAATCTCTCGTATCTCTACAGTTACAGTTCATTTTTCGGACGCGTTTCAGAATGGACCTCACTGACAGAGAAAAGGCAAAATGCAAATCATGTTTATTTTTCTTTATTTGACAAAAAGCACAACACTGTTTTTATTGTGAGTATCCACAAAAAAATAGACACTTAATAGGATCTAATGATGTTCAACACTTTTATGTAAGATCAAAATCAACAGAGTAATTTGATTCTCTTTTGCACTGTTAAGGAAAAAATCGAGCTTGTCATGCCGGCGCGACGGCCGACCCCAGAGGGTTAAACCTTGCCGTAAAATAATGGCAGAATTCTGACAGTATCATACAATTTTCCATGAAAACAGTAATAAACAGTAGAAAACAATGAATTCTGGGTAATATTTGTCGTTTTCGAGAAAATAGCCTAGAAGAATATACTGTGAATTACCAGCGCTCAAAGTCAACACTCAAAGGCTGTGTCCCAAATCACACCCTATACCCTCATTCACTATTCCCTACATTAGTTCACTATTATAGTCCACTTGACAGAGTGAATAAAAAGATGAGTTAATTCAGATACCGATGAACACCTGCTGTTAACAAGCAGAATCACAGAGCAAGAAAAACAAGAAGAACAGAAAAAAGATTAAATCAACTAAAGATAAAATACATCTTTTTTGTTGATTGTAAGCATTGTTGAAATTCATTTGCTGATTCTTGCTGTCTGTGTGTGTCTAAATGATGCAGTAGTTTAAAGTTTTTTAGTGAATGATGAGTTAATAACTTATTGTGCAGCACTGCTTTATCAATGGGATGAGTATCATAATTCATAGTGTGCATTATATGAACAACAGAACAAAAGTACCTGTGGGTTGTGTCTCATCAGCTCCTGTGATTCTGGATCCAAACTCGGCTCATCCATGTCTTGTTCTGTCTGATGATCTGACCAGTGTGACATACAGCTGGGACAAACAACCTCTTCCTGATAATCCAGAGAGATTTGATGAGGATTTCTGTGTTCTGGGTTCAGATGGTTTTAACTCAGGAACACACTGCTGGGATGTGGAGGTTAAAGAGAGTGAATGCTGGAGTCTTGGAGTAAATACACTGTTAGACCTTACCAGGTTTTTTTACAGTAAAATACTGGCAACACTGTTGCCAGTTATTTACTGTAAAAATGCACTAAAACTCGAATTAACTAATTTCACTTGCAGAAACCAACTGCATTAAACTGTCATTTAAAAGTATTAACTAAAAATGTATAATGCATTAATAACAAGAGCAAAGTATTATTGCGAACTTATTTAATTAGAAACCACAAAAATTAACTTTTGTAAATAAAGAGATTTCCACTGGACCAGCAACTACACAGTCACTGCCTTTTAAATAAAGCAACATGCAGCATATCATCAATGTTTGTAGATCTTCTCCTGGACTGAAGCACAGGCTCTACTCTTCAGCACAATGGTTACCCAAAAAACAAGATTTTACAGTAAACTACTGGCAACAGTGTTGCCAGTATAAACCTGTTTTATAACTTACAGTTTATTGCTGTTAAAATACATTTTGTGGGTGTGTCTTTTTATCTTTCACTGTTAACCCTTTCAACTCCACAGGAAAATCTACACTACAAAGAGTAAAAAGTAACATTGACAGTGTTGCAGTGAGATAATTAAGGGAATATGTAAGTGATTGTTGAGCATTAGTGATGAACACCTGCTGTTAACAAGCAGAATCACTGAAGGAAAGAGAAACAACAAGAACAGAAAATAGAGAAACACAAGACCTACAACTGACTTCCAGCTATTACACATTATTACACTTATTATTAACCAGTATGGCTTTATTTCTGTCATACATCGACAGAAGTTGTTATTGAGATGTTTAATTGAAAATGTTTGGTTTGAAGTTACCATTAAAGAGATCAGTGTTTGCTTTAGTTGGTATGCTGATGCTGTAACATTAATTTTCTTTTGATGCTTGAGCTGTGTTTATGCAAATCACACTTGTGCACACACACAGTTTATGAATGATTGGATTTGGCAAAATCATCATATTGCCTGTTCATTCACTAAAGAATTCATTCTCACTCATTCAGAGTTTAATCCTCAGTCAAAAGTGTTACATTACCAAAACCGTAATAAATTGCAATGACTCATTTTTTAACACATCATGCATAAACCAAAAAAAAAAAAAAAAACAGAGCTACACAGACACGTAGAAACACAGAGATATCAAAATTTAGCACAGAGGTCTTCACTCCTGCTCCTGGAGAGCCACTGTCCTGCAAAGTTTAGTTCCTTTGTAGCATCAAAGATTTATATCAACTTAGAAATTAAATGAGCTGTTCCTGATCATCTTATTTTAGTATAATAATAAATGTTTAGTTTGACAGTTTTACAATCCATTCATTGTGTTTCCAAACTTTAAAATAATACAGTAATAATAAAGTAGTTATGTGATCAACATGTTTCCAACATGTTTTATTTTGTTACACTTAGCCTACTGATGTTCAACTAAATACTTAAGAAACGTACATTTCGTCGCTCAGAAAAAATTGCACGCATGCTCAGCTCATCAGCTCATTGGTTCTCAGTATGTCGAAAGTGTCCGAAAGAAACAGTTCTCGGTTCTGTGATCCGAGAACCACTGTACCTGTGCGTTCGGGAGTGCGCGCATGCTTAGTATCAGCTGCTCGTGCTCATCACTTCTCTCAGCTCCAACATGTCTCAGTTCAGTGAACTTTTGGAGTTACTGGAGTAAAATATACTCCGGGATATTGGTTTATTTCGATTCGGAGGGACTGTCAGGCATGTCTGAAAATGATTAACTTTAGTAACTTTAGTGGATTAGCGCTGGAGCAAGACGCAAACTGTTTCGAACGATTCAGTCCGATTTAGTATAGGCCTACTGGTTCGACCGGTTCACTAAAAAGAACCAGCCATCACTAGAGTTAAGTGATTCAGGGCAAATGATGATTATGTTACATAACCAACACAATCAGATCACATTTTCCTTTTCTATTTGTTTATCTGGCTGTTCACCACTCAATTTCAGCAGCCAAACAAAGTTTAAAGTTATAAATGTAAGGGTCAAGAACTCTACTAAAGCTAGCACTGATCTCCATAATGGTGACCTTAAACGAAACAAAGCATCAACGTCTAAACCTCTGTTAATTCAAAAAAAATGTGATTTTCTCCTTCAGTGATTCTGCTTGTTAACATCAGGTGTCTTCAATAATGATCAACCATCACTCAATGAATCACTTATAGCTCATTAACTTTCTAAGTTGAAACAAGGCAGTCTTCAAGTTGAGTGAACTTCGATTTTCAAGGCAGCAGGTGAACTTGCATTTCCATTATAAACTAACAAGAAATATCTTACAGTTCAGTCATGGTGGGGACTTTCCATTGACCAGGCCTACTTTATTTGAGGTGTTGGCACATTTGTGGGTTGCAGATTTTACTGCTGCCTCTGTGACTAAGTCAGCCGTCATATGCGGCGAACACTTCACTGCAGACGACTATGACCCTGGAGATATGCATCGGTTCAATATGGGTTTTAAACGTTGGGTACGATTTATTTCCAATGCAATTCCTTCACATCATTCCCATTCCTGCTCCTCTGCCTTTCCAGTCCGGAAGAAGAAGTCAGTCAAGTTTGGGGGTGCTCGCCGAAAGCGAGAGCTGACTGAGCTGGCTATGGTAAGTCTCAACAATTTTACTATTCTTCCAGAAAAACGCGGCATTTTTATGATTGTTGCGGGCAAAAGTCCTTGATTATGCGGCACATTTTCTTAAAAAATGCAATGGAATATGCGGATGTTTATGCAATTTTATGCAACGGAATTGCAGGAACTCGCACAAACTGCGGTTTGATGAAAAAGATAAAAAAAGTGATAAATATGTGGACTTTGGCTGATTATGCATTGAATCATGCAATTGCATAATCACGTTTTTCTGGAGGGACTGTAATGGCTGCCTCAACTACACTGTATATATATACACTGTATAATAACGAATAATTGTGTGAACTTCAATACATTAATAAAAAAATATTGCCTAAAGAATTGATCATTCATTCACCTCAGAAATAATGACATACAGCTCTCCCCTACACAAAAGTATTTTTTTAAGTAAAAACTATCGTATTGGTATCGGTATCGGCAAGACTGACCCTATATGTATTTGGTATCGGATCGAAACCAAATTTTGCAGTATCGCCCACCACTAGGCATTGCTATGGCCTGCTTGTGGCCCAGATCTGGCAAACAGGAGCGGTCCGCGCAAGGGCCGTCATTCCACACTATATGTGGGCCAGATCCGCATTCCACAAGTACCAGATATGGGCCGGATCTGGGCCGAAACAATGTTGCTATCTGATCGATTAATGGAAATATTTACATAAATAATATCTCAATCATATATAAGTGTTATTCTAAATAAGCATTAATAAAAGCCAGATGATTTTGTCTTTAAAAATCATTTGCTATGTAGTGGCCTTTAATTTGGAGTAGAAACAGGGGAAATAAATTTATTGCATCAGACATATTTAACTTTGCTCACAGCTGATTGGTCCAAGTTTGGTTTGCAACCGCTTACCTGCCCCGGACAAGGATAGCTGTGGAGCATAAGTTACTATGGCCATAAACACTGCCAAAATCTAAACCACTTTCATTGTGCCTAAAACCCAGAGTTGGCGCAATATAAACTAAAACATACCTGGCTAGCCGCCTAAATCAGCTTTATGGTATAGGCCCCTTATCATCTCTGTTTCTGGATTCCTTTGTAACAAACGACATGCTTTTTAGGGAACAACATGTCTTAAACCACCAAGACACATTAACAGCCAAGTGTCGAACTGCCCAATTTAAAGAAACACTCATCACCATAATGGTGACCAAACAAAACATCCATTGTAAAAAAATAGAACATTTTGTCTGTAACATTTTTTTTTTTCATTAAAACAGCAATATAACGTAGAATACAATGCATTGTGGGTGATATGTGTTGTTTTCAGGAAAGTACACTGTTGACCCTCTGGGGTCTGAGGTGTTTTTGGGGCCCTTGAGATGTTTTGATATGCCCTGACATTTGTGCTTATTTCAGCTACTTAAAACATACCATTTGCCAACATATAAATTTGCTGTATTCAGCACAAACTCTGCTACAATAATATGTGAGCAAAATGGATGTACATGTTTGCATTTTATAGAAAAAAAATATTATGCGTGGTTAGTATGTTTTGGGGAAAAAAATTTCACTGCAACAAGGCCATTTAACACAACTGAATAGTTGTCCACAATACTTTTGAGTTACTCTTCTTGTAGGCTAGAATTTTTACTTCAAAATGAAGTGAAAATCATTCTGACCACTCTTTTACAAACATCAATATAACGAGTTAAATTTCTTACGTCAGTTTTTGGGTCAGCACTGCTGTATGCTTGAGAGTGTGAATGGCCATGAATATTAATGTGATTTACACCTGGGAAGACTAAAGACACTCCCCCAATGGCTATAATGGCCCAAGGTGCTGTGAGGCAGCCTGAACTAAGAATGATTCACTGATTAATAAAAAGTTAAAAAGAACAGCATTTATTCAAAATAGAAATCTTTCCTAAGAACATAAATACTTAAAGCCATTCCTATCACTTAACACATCCTTTCAAAAAAACAAACATAAAAAAAGCCCAAACTTGTTTGTGTCACAGTCTTCGTCTGCACCTGTCTGTCTTCGTCTTCACTACACTTCCCAGAATCCCTCTTGTCTCCACACCTGAACTCACTCCCTCAATTATCCACCTGTTCATCGTCATCATCATCTGTGTCACCTGTCTTCACCTCGTTAGTGTTCATTTGGACATGTATTTAGTTTGCTTGTGTTCAGTCTGTCTTGGTCGGTTCTCGTCTATATTAGATGGTGTATCATGTTACGCTGTTTTTGTGAGTGTTCCTGCTCGTCTTCCTGCCTGTACCTGTTTGTTGTTTTGATCATAAGTAAAACATTTGAATTGGAGCCTTTTTGACTCTGCCTGCCTTCTTCTACCCACGCCACACCTGTGACAGTTTTTTTTTTTTTTTTTTTTTATTTAAAGAATCCTAAAGAAAAACTAAAATGAAGCAGCACAACTGTATGAGTCTGCAAGAACAAACATCTTGAAACCCCACCTGGATGGCTTGGCTTTCATGTATGCTACTGTATCATACCTGTGTGTGCTTTGCATGCCACCGTTGTTTGAAAAATAGTTTGAATAGACTCATGGGTGAATGCGATTCTGCAGAGCTCAGTTGCGCCAGAATCACTGTCGAGCCCTCTTGAGGTGTCGTGGGCTAGTCGACGAAACACTGAGGACGGAAAGTGCCCACTTGAAGACCCTAGAGATGTCCCCTACTCGGCTCAATCCAGATGGTTGTCGTGCTGGTCCTGTAGTTGTCGCCGTCGTGTGTGCTGCTGCGCCAAGCACACTGCAGCCGTTAATGCCGGACAGAAGGGGAGTCACACCACCACATGGAAAGAAGCGTAAATGGATGGAGAAGCATAGTACTTTAAAGCTACGTCTTAGTTTTGCTTATCTTGGCGAAAGCCGAGTACAAATCAGCATGAAGTCTTAACATCTACTCTCGTGTAATGGAAATCTCTCAATCACATTATTAACGCAGTTATTCGCAAACAAAATGCATTAGCCTACACATAAGGCAGTATTTTAGCATGTAGTGTCAGCTAACCAAAACTGAACATTTAAAATATATTGAATTTAGTACATTACCGGAGTCTGAAAATATCTCAATCAATCTCTCAATTCAATCTCTCAATGAAATATATGTACTATACAAATATGTTTAAAGAGTAGCCTACATTTACATTTAAAAAAAAGTGTCTGCTAACTGACTAAATGTAATATCACATTTTAAAAGTTTACACGAGCGTACACTGAGGCAATCTTTCCTATGCCAAAAGCTAGCCAAAACTAGGCAAAATATAGTCTGAAAATTAATTTGAGGTCTATATGATCAGAAAAGGAATTATATAACACTAAACAACTTACTCCGAACTTATACTCGGCAGGGGGCAATTCGTTCTTCAAAGTGCAGCCGTTGGTCGTCCAAGTTGCAATCTTTCTCTGAGGAAAAGGTGAATTCTTCCCCGCTGTCCATAATCCTCTGAAGGAGTAGCGTGCCATCCTCAAAACGCGATGAACTATCAGAGTGAATCTGATGAAGAATCTTTGTGTTGTTATGGCATGATCGGGGGGCGTGCCGCGTGTGCGATGCATATCGCCTATTTACCATGTGAAAAGCTCTGGGGACGTGGCGGCCTCAGCTAATTAAAGATAATGAAGGGACAACGAAAAAACTGTACTTCTCCTTGGATTCAAACGGATTACATAAACTGGAAATATTTTTTTAATAAATTACTTAATTTAAAAGAAGAGAATTTCAGCTTCATAAAGAGAAATCTCTCGTATCTCTACAGTTACAGTTCATTTTTCGGACGCGTTTCAGAATGGACCTCACTGACAGAGAAAAGGCAAAATGCAAATCATGTTTATTTTTCTTTATTTGACAAAAAGCACAACACTGTTTTTATTGTGAGTATCCACAAAAAAATAGACACTTAATAGGATCTAATGATGTTCAACACTTTTATGTAAGATCAAAATCAACAGAGTAATTTGATTCTCTTTTGCACTGTTAAGGAAAAAATCGAGCTTGTCATGCCGGCGCGACGGCCGACCCCAGAGGGTTAAACCTTGCCGTAAAATAATGGCAGAATTCTGACAGTATCATACAATTTTCCATGAAAACAGTAATAAACAGTAGAAAACAATGAATTCTGGGTAATATTTGTCGTTTTCGAGAAAATAGCCTAGAAGAATATACTGTGAATTACCAGCGCTCAAAGTCAACACTCAAAGGCTGTGTCCCAAATCACACCCTATACCCTCATTCACTATTCCCTACATTAGTTCACTATTATAGTCCACTTGACAGAGTGAATAAAAAGATGAGTTAATTAAGATACCGATGAACACCTGCTGTTAACAAGCAGAATCACAGAGCAAGAAAAACAAGAAGAACAGAAAAAAGATTAAATCAACTAAAGATAAAATACATCTTTTTTGTTGATTGTAAGCATTGTTGAAATTCATTTGCTGATTCTTGCTGTCTGTGTGTGTCTAAATGATGCAGTAGTTTAAAGTTTTTTAGTGAATGATGAGTTCATAACTTATTGTGCAGCACTGCTTTATCAATGGGATGAGTATCATAATTCATAGTGTGCATTATATGAACAACAGAACAAAAGTACCTGTTGGTTGTGTCTCATCAGCTCCTGTGATTCTGGATCCAAACTCGGCTCATCCATGTCTTGTTCTGTCTGATGATCTGACCAGTGTGACATACAGCTGGGACAAACAACCTCTTCCTGATAATCCAGAGAGATTTGATGAGGATTTCTGTGTTCTGGGTTCAGATGGTTTTAACTCAGGAACACACTGCTGGGATGTGGAGGTTAAAGAGAGTGAATGCTGGAGTCTTGGAGTAAATACACTGTTAGACCTTACCAGGTTTTTTTACAGTAAAATACTGGCAACACTGTTGCCAGTTATTTACTGTAAAAATGCACTAAAACTCGAATTAACTAATTTCACTTGCAGAAACCAACTGCATTAAACTGTCATTTAAAAGTATTAACTAAAAATGTATAATGCATTAATAACAAGAGCAAAGTATTATTGCGAACTTATTTAATTAGAAACCACAAAAATTAACTTTTGTAAATAAAGAGATTTCCACTGGACCAGCAACTACACAGTCACTGCCTTTTAAATAAAGCAACATGCAGCATATCATCAATGTTTGTAGATCTTCTCCTGGACTGAAGCACAGGCTCTACTCTTCAGCACAATGGTTACCCAAAAAACAAGATTTTACAGTAAACTACTGGCAACAGTGTTGCCAGTATAAACCTGTTTTATAACTTACAGTTTATTGCTGTTAAAATACATTTTGTGGGTGTGTCTTTTTATCTTTCACTGTTAACCCTTTCAACTCCACAGGAAAATCTACACTACAAAGAGTAAAAAGTAACATTGACAGTGTTGCAGTGAGATAATTAAGGGAATATGTAAGTGATTGTTGAGCATTAGTGATGAACACCTGCTGTTAACAAGCAGAATCACTGAAGGAAAGAGAAACAACAAGAACAGAAAATAGAGAAACACAAGACCTACAACTGACTTCCAGCTATTACACATTATTACACTTATTATTAACCAGTATGGCTTTATTTCTGTCATACATCGACAGAAGTTGTTATTGAGATGTTTAATTGAAAATGTTTGGTTTGAAGTTACCATTAAAGAGATCAGTGTTTGCTTTAGTTGGTATGCTGATGCTGTAACATTAATTTCTTTTGATGCTTGAGCTGTGTTTATGCAAATCACACTTGTGCACACACACAGTTTATGAATGATTGGATTTGGCAAAATCATCATATTGCCTGTTCATTCACTAAAGAATTCATTCTCACTCATTCAGAGTTTAATCCTCAGTCAAAAGTGTTACATTACCAAAACCGTAATAAATTGCAATGACTCATTTTTTAACACATCATGCATAAACCAAAAAAAAAAAAAAAACAGAGCTACACAGACACGTAGAAACACAGAGATATCAAAATTTAGCACAGAGGTCTTCACTCCTGCTCCTGGAGAGCCACTGTCCTGCAAAGTTTAGTTCCAACCCTAATCAAACACACCTGAATCAGCTCATCAAGCACTTCAGAATCGCTTGAGTATTCAAAGGCAGGTGTGGTGAAGCAGGTTGGAACTAAACTCTGCAGGACAGTGGCTCTCCAGGAGCAGGAGTGAAGACCTCTGATTTAGCACATTAATCTCAACAATGGTGGCAATATTTTTTTTATTCATGCAGCAGTGCATGCTGGGAGTTTTATACTATCCTGGAACCCAGCATGCACTGCTGCATGAAACTTTTGATTGTTACCATTGTTGAGATTCATATTATAATTGTTGATGTCTGTGTGTGTCTGACTCAAGCAGGATATTTTTTAAATACAATATATGATTATAATATTCTTCAGAAGACATGATTAACCAAAATATTGATTTCATGTTGTAGATTCAAATCCATAAATTAATGTAAATTTCATATTAAATACCCATATATTCAAAGAATATATATAGAGCTCAAAAACAGAAGAGTCCAGGATGATTGTGACATCATCACAAAAGCCAAAAACACCAGATCAACTTCCTCTTGACTTTTTCTTGCTACAACAAATATGCTTTTTAAACTCACTGTTAAAGCAGTCAGAGAGAGATAAATGTAAGAAGTCCAGGGACAAGAGACCAACTAAAGCAAATACTGATCTCCATTATGGTGACAACAAACTTTATTATTTTTACTTTATTATCTGTTAATTCTCAACAAGAACTTTTGTACATGTATGACAGAAATAATTATAAACTGGTTTGTAAACTGGTTTCACACTCAGTGTTGCTGGAAGTCAGTTGTAGTTTTTGTGTTTCTCTTTTTCAGTTCTTGTTTCTCTGTCCTTCAGTGATTCTGCTTATCAGGTGTTCATCAGTGTCTCAATTCACTCACTTATTTTCAGTCAAGTGGACTATATTAGTGAACTAATGTAGGGAATAGTGAATGAGGGTATAGGGTGTGATTGTGAACACAGTCTCTGAGTGTCGACTTTGAGAGCTGTAAATTCACAGTATATTCCTGTAGGCTAGTTTTGTTCTCTTACGAGAGTATCTCTCGTACTGCGTAATATCTTACGCTATGGGGAATACTCTTTTCCTCGAGATATTGAAGCCAAAAATTATCCTTAATTTTTTAAATATGCAAAACGCTTTGCAGCAGCAAGCAGACAAGGGCGAGACAGCTTGCGCGCCCATTGGCTGCCTTGCTGGAAAAGCTGCAGCCTATCGAGTGAGGCACTGCGTGACGTAATGACGAATGGGGACGCTTCGCGCCCATTTCGTCATGTCCCGCCAGTAGAGGCGTGGTCTCGCCCTATAAATACCCCCTCGATAGCTGTATTTCCTCTGATTTTTCAACCCCGAAGCGAACCAGAGCGTATTCCAAGCACGGCAAGATACGCAGTACTCGTTCCCTCTCTAGAGAGAACCGAGGTTACGTTAGATACCGAGTACGTTCTCTTATGAGAGTATCTCTCGTACTGCGTAATATCTTACGCTATGGGGAACACCATGCAACACGCCGTGCGGACAGGGATCCAACACCAGAGTCCCGGGGCCAAGCCCGGGGCGCATCTAGTGCACAATCACCACAACTCACACAGAGTAGAGGAGGAGAGGCTAGAAGCATCACTCCTTCATAAAAGTCCCGTAGGGGTAACAGACCCGTAGGGGTACCACACTCATGGGGCTGCCGCATCGGACTGAGCGCATGTAGTGAAACACCGATTCATGTTAAACAGGATCAAAGCTCACACTCATGGGGCTATTTCTGGAATGTCATGCATCAGAGATCACCTTAATGATCAGAAGGCAGACTATGGATTTCTACATAAGCTTATATGCTGTCCTTTTTCATTCTGTGTTATTTTCTGTTCACCAAATAATATTCTGACAAATTATGATTGTTCCCAAACATGTCTCCTTCCAAACATTTCACCTTTAAACTGAAACGATAGGGTTTATGTCGAATGTCACATGAACAAACCGTAAAACCGGTCTCATCACATCTGCCTGTCGGAGAAAGGGTTAAACGTATGAACTGATATGGATATCTATTGACTTTAAAGGTGATCAACTAATCTAGCAAGTTATTTTTATTGTTGGTGTATTATTCAAATATCCAAATGGTAGTGAGAAGAGGAAAACTTTGAGTTATCAATCTGCATATGTTATGGACATCAGTTAGGCTATGCTCATCATTTGTAGCTCTTTTGAAGGCATCTTGAGTAAAACAGCTATATTTAACAAAGCACATACAAAAGACCTGATCTGGAAGTGATTCAAACTGTTTTAAATAGAAACAGAATTGTGTTGCGCATTTCAACATTTTGCTTGTTTGATTAGTGTAATTTCCTGTAAAGCATCATGGGTAATGTAGTTTTTCACCACAAATTCTGCTGTTAATAAACAGGATTATTTTAAAACTAAGTTTACATAATGCAGGCTAACAGCTTACAGACGCAAATACTATTGACTTAAAGGATGATTCCGGTATTCAACACTTTGGGCCCTATTTTAACGATCTGAAACGCAAGTGTCAAAGCGCAAAGCGCAAGTAACTTTGTGGGCGGATCCCGGCGCTGTTGCTATTTTCCCGGCGGGATAAATGTCTCTTGCGCCTGGCGCAAATCTAAAAGAGGTTGGTCTAAAGTAGCTTCATTATTCATAGGTGTGGTTTGGGCATAACGTGAAATAAACCAATCAGAGCGTCATCCAACATACCCTTTAAGATCAGGTGCGCATGTTGCATGGCGGATTGTTATTATTATGACGCATTTACCAGGCGCGCTTCAGAATCGGTTCACAGCGGAGGAGATTAATGTTCTCGTCAGGGCCGTAAAAGAAAGAGAAGTGACATTGGGGATGGGACAAACCCACCCAAATCAATGGAAAAAAAATATGAGAAAGCTCAACTTAACTGGTAAGTTAAGAGTAAGGTTTTTAATGTAGGCCTACTTACATTATGGTAAAGGTGATTTCGCAGTCTTCTCATTTTTTTTTCCTGGTTCAAGACGGACAAACTAATTTGTCAGATGTCCTTATATACATATGTGTCTTGACATGTGTCCACTATTGGGCAAACAGCTCTGATCCGTCATTACTACAATTTGCCTGAAAAATTTGGGTAAATGTGTAAGCTAGATTTATGCCAATTTTTTCACATCTTCATGGACACCACAATGATTTCCAATGTTTCCACAATGTTTAAATGGGGAAAAATCAAAGATAACATCAGTAGACTATGGAGTGCCGCAAGGATCTGTCCTAGGCCCTCTGCTATTCTCAATATTTATGCTGCCACTTGGTAATATTATAAGAAAACATGGAATTAATTTTCACTGTTATGCTGATGACACTCAATTATATATCTCATCACGACCAGATGAAAACACTAACTTATCTAACTTGACAGAGTGTCTAAAAGATATAAAATGCTGGATGACGTGTAATTTCCTGCTATTAAATTCAGATAAAACGGAGGTATTACTTATTGGTCTAAAAAACTACCCACAAAATCCCTTACAATACAACTTTAATTTAGAAGGATGTCCTGTTACTTTATCCACTACAGTAAAAGACCTGGGTGTTATGCTAGACCGCAACTTGACTTTCGAAAATCATATTTCATATGTTACAAGAACAGCCTTTTTCCACCTTAGAAACATTGCTAAGCTACGTAACATGCTATCTGTTTCAGATGCAGAAAAGTTAGTTCATGCATTCATGACCTCGAGACTAGATTACTGTAATGCTTTATTAGCTGGTTGTCCTGCATCCTCAATAAACAAGCTACAGTTAGTCCAAAATGCAGCCGCTAGAGTTCTTACTAGATCAAGAAAATATGATCATATAACACCAATTTTATCATCTCTACACTGGTTACCTATTAAGTTCCGTATCAATTACAAAGTATTACTATTGACTTATAAAGCTCTAAATGGTTTAGCTCCTGTGTATTTAACAGACCTTCTATCGCCCTACAATCCATCGCGCTCTTTAAGATCACAAAATTCGAGGCTTCTGGTCATTCCTAGGATATCTAAGTCTACTAAAGGAGGGAGGGCGTTCTCACATTTAGCTCCTAAACTCTGGAATAGCCTTCCTGATATTGTTCGAGACTCAGACTCGCTGTCCCAGTTTAAAACTAGATTAAAGACGCATCTCTTTAACCAAGCATTCACTTAATGCTTACCTTTTATACTACTTCTGAATCAGTTCAAATGCATTAATATTATGAACATCAGCTATGCTAATTATTTCCCATCTGTCTTTCTGCTGTTATCTCGGGACGCTAGTCCCGAGGTAAATAGCGTTCGTCAGCTCCAGTTTGTATCCAGCCTCTCACGAAGACTTCAGATGACCCAACACCTGTGATGAGACGACTAAACGCCTGTGGAGAGACGACTCGACGCCTGTGAAGAGACGACTAAACACCGGCGATATGTTATGCCTAAATTTATACATGATTAACTAACTGTATTTTTCTTTGTACATTTCTGAAATGCACTTTCTGTAAAGCTGCTTTGAGACAATGTGTATTGTGAAAAGCGCTATACAAATAAACTTGAATTGAATTGAATTTCCCTCGTGTGGTAATATATTTCCTTGTTATAATAAAAACTAAAAATAAAAACTGCTGCATGTGTAGATTACATGAGCAAAGTGCGTGTTGTGCACGCTATACAATATGGTCAAGCATGCGCCCTTAAAATAGCATAATGAACAAGCGCAACGCGCCACTGACTTTAGACTAGTTTTTTTCTGGTCAGTGGCGCAATTGTTTTATAGAACAGCAAAATAGCATGAGGGAAAGTTTGCGCCGGAACACGCCTCCTCTTTGCGCTGAACCGCCCGGGGAGCGCAAGTGTATTTCTTAGTTAACCGACGTGTGTCTGAGGGAAAAGTCCGCTTTGCGCGGGTGCAAAATAGGAATGACATGCGTCTGTGTACAAAGTCAATTGCGCTGGGTGCAAGATAGGGCCCTTTGAGTCTATTTTATAGTTTGTTTTGGATGAACTAGAGTGGTGGACACAGACATTTTGACG